>PVJI01006084.1:0-89970 GCA_004026765.1 Micronycteris hirsuta | reverse complement strand
GAGTTAGGAAGCTAATCTCTTTAAGAATTAGTGTCCCCTAGCAGACAGGCTCAGCATTTTGCGTTTGCTTTGTGATGATGCACAACTTTGTGGTGTTTTTGTTGTGTCAGCATGCCAGCCCTGTCTGGATGAAGACCCTACTGGACATATTTTTGTGTATGACTTGGATTAGAAATCAGTGTAGTTGTATCATAAGGCAGTTTCATTTTTAATTTTTTGAGTTGTCTCCATACCGCTTTCCACAGTGGCTGCACCAATCTGCATTCCCACCAACGGTGCACAGGGGTTCCCCTTTTTCCACAGCCTCGCCAGCACTTGTTGTTTGTTGATTTATTGATGTTAGGCATTCTGACCAGTGTGAGATGGTATCTCTTTGTGGTTTTAATTTGCGGTTTTCTGATGATTAGTGATGTTGTTCATCTTTTCATACATTTACTAGCCATCTGTCTGTCCTCTTTGGAGAAATGTCTATTCAGGTCCTTTGCCCATTTCTTAATTGGATTGTTTGGTTTTATTGATGTTGAATTTTATAAGTTTATAAATTTTGGATGATAACCCCTTGTCAGATGTATCAGCAAATTAGGTTCTCCCATTCGGTGGCTTGTCTTTTATTTTGTTGATGGATTACTTTGTGGGAATTTATCCAAAGAAACCTGAAATACTAATTTGAAAGAACATAAGCACCTATATGTTCATGCAGTGTTATTTACAATCACCAAGATGTGGAGGCAGCCCGAGTGTCCATCAGTAGATGAGTGGATAAAACAACTATGGGACATTTACACAATGAAATACCACTCAACTGTAAAAAAGAAGAAAATTTTACACTCTGTGATAGCATGGATGGACGTGGAGAACATTATGCTAAGTGACATATGCCAGTCAAAAAAAGACAGATACCATATGATTTCACTCATATGCGGAATCTAATGAATAAACTGAACTAACAAGCAAAAAAAGGACAGACTCATAGATGGAGAGCAGGCTGACAGCTCTGGGGGTGCTTGTTAGGGGTGCAGGGATTGAACAAAAAAGAAAAAAGACTTGTGGACATAAACAACAGTGTGGTGATAGTGGCAGGCTAAGAGTATAGGGAGATAAATGGTAATGGAAAAATACAATAAGAAGTATATATTTTAAAAAAGAAGTCAGTATGGTTGTAATCTCTTTGTGATGTGGCTCTGCATTTCAATTCCATGTTATGGGGGAGTTTATTAAGGTAACTGAAAATAGTCTTTGCTCTCCTCTCTGCAGCTTCTGATCTCCTTCCCGTCCCAGATAAAGTGATTGAGGTAGTCAGATTTGAAGGACTTTTTGGACAGATTTTACTCCACATCCCGTATCATTGTTGGGTTTGATGCATTACATTCCAGCACTGGTGAGCCAATTTTGGATCTAGAAGATACCATCTCCCAGAATTTTCTTCATTTGACAAATCTCTCAGGGTCTCAGCTGTGCCACTCATTCTTGTGGGCTCTGTCGTTACAGCAGTTGGTCAAACAGAAATCTCTGACAGAGACGGAAAATAAATCCAATAAATGCATAGAATGTATAATTTTAGAATGGCGATAGGAGCCATAGAGGGAAAGGAAAACAGTAAACAAAGAGAGAGTCTGGGAAGGAGCTGTGACTTATACTTTGATCAGGGAAGGCTCCGCTGAAAGCGTGACTTTAAGTAAATACTATTAAAGTGTGATCATCTCAAGGGAAAAAATGTATAAAGATGGAATTTTAGCAGTAATGACTAAAACTATGAACAGTTGATACCTTCCAGGAAATACCTTTCCGCATGACCAACTGAAGTTGAACAAGTTGGAGAAATTAGATTGGGACTCTGTGGGTGTCATCAAGAAAGAATTCTCCTATTTCTAATTTGGCTTGGAGCCCCCTTGGTCCCAAGGCTGCAGGGCCCTTCTGTGGTCACCTTCCAATTCTACCTCCCTAACCAGTGTGTCAGGAGGCTTGGACAGGGAGAATCATTCTTTGCATAACATTAATTGCACTTGGGAGACAGAATTTCTTCATCTTGAAACCCCGTAAAGATTTCCCCATTATGCCCGCTTTTCCTTTCCTTTGTAGATGGTTTTTAGAAGTTTTCTAAACTTTTAAGCAAGTTCTTCCTTTTCTTTGTTTTGTTGATCATTAGATATACAGAGAGAAAAATATCCATGTATATAAATAGGTAGTTCATGTTGTCGTGTTCACAGGAATGGTAATTATGCCTAGGTTTTCTAAGTCTTTTTTCTCTGGACTCTGAATAGAGAGAGCTCCCCCACCATGGAATTATGGAAAGTGAAGTTATGGTAATAGTTACTCTGCAATGTCACCTGAACTTGCTGGTTGTTAGACATGAAAGAAAGGCAGCAGATTGAAACTACCTGGAGCACACTGGTGAAGGTGGAGCCTGCAGAGGGACCTACACATCCTTGTGGGGGATGGGGGTTAGAGGGGTGATGGTCCTCGACTTCAGGTGCATCATCATCACCATGGCAACTTTATGAAAAAGAGAAGGGTGGGCTGAGCTTTTCCCAGCTACGGAGTTTTCTGAGACTCTGTGTATTCTCTAGCGATTTTCTTTCCTTGCATCTGCCATTCTTTATTAAGCCCCATGGCCATGACGTGAAAGCTCTTCCCGTGAGCAGACTGGTTCCAATGGGTGTGCACAGGAAACCTGACTCTGAGCTCAACAGCAACCTCACGTGGGAAGACCTGAAGGTTCGTGAGAACCAGGCTAAGGGGGATGCAACACCTTGGCCTGTCAGAAGGTAATTCCAGCCAACTGGGACCTCAGTAGACAACCTCCTTTCTGGGCTGAGCCTGTCATGTGACTTCCCTTAGGCAATGCTGATATTACTGAAGCATGAAATCACCCTAACCCACAGTTCATTTGGTGGTTGGAAGTTGTATAACTTTGATTATAATTAAATCTATTTTCACCCCCAAACACCAGCATAGGCTGAGTCTCAGATCGGCACTGTAAAAGTTGGCAGCTATTTCTTTATCACTGACAAGCTGGCACAGTTCTTGCTAAAACTGAGTGCTGGGCCCCACCCCCACATCTCCTCCGTGCGGCTGGGATGGGGTCCAGGAACATGTTTCTAACGTCATTTAGAAGAATTTGCATTTGCTGATGCTGCCGCTCCTGGACCACACCTTGAGAACTGCTCCCCGTCAGGGAAATGCTTTTTTCTTCATGGCTGAAATGCGACAACATTTCATTTATTGTTTTTCTCTCTGTACGTTCTGAGTTTCTGAAACGGTCAGAAACGGTCCCAAAGGAAGTGTTCGTAAGTGGCTTCTTGTGAAACACAGCTATACCAATAACACTACACCCAATTACAGGTGCATATTCAAATTCAAATCGGTGTGTGTGCGTGCTTTGTTTACGAGTAGCATTATTTATAAAACTGGAGATTGGGCTCTCTCTTATGTAGTCATTACCACCACTCAGTTCACTTAGCAGTGATTCCTCTCTGCCTCCAAAATGAATGGAGCTGACAGATGAGCACCGAGTTGAGTGTGTGTATTCTTCATCTCATTAAAGTGCTAGCGGCATATTTCACGGTGCATGTGCTGCCTCAGTCAGATACCTATACATGTCATAGGATATATGTCATATGTGTATGTGCACATATAAATTAACACACATGTATGTATCTTATGTGTATATCTATAACTTAAGGCCCCTTGGACATGCATTAAAAATTTCAAGAAAATGTCTCTATGTATTTTTGGAGTATTGCTATCAGTGAAGAAGCCACTTGAGACATAGATAAATAATTTTTAATAACATTTTAGGAATAAAATTCATTTAAAAATAAATTTTTCATAATAATGCCTTCAGAAAGCAAGGCTGCAAGCTCCCACAATGCCAGGCTGAAGAAGAGAAAGGTGGCATCGCCCAGTTGCTTTCTCTATTAGATCAGGAAAAAATATTTTTAAGACATAAACAGAACAGTTATTAAGTGCCTAAACACCTGTTATGTGCATATCAGTTATTAATTTAACAATGATGTTAATATATGTCTTTTTTCTCTAGGGAGATAGAACCTACTCAGTTGACTTCCTGACTTGCATTTGCTCGTAGTATATTCTCTGCGGAGATGTGGGGGAGGGCGGGCAGTGGAACAGCGGTGGTTTACCCAGGCTGTTCCAAGTGATGGGTCCGCGCCCAGGTCTAGGAGGGCCTGGGGAAACTCGACAGGAACAGGTTCTCCGACAATGAAACTGTCTCCGGAAGAACCTCTGAAACCTCCTTGGAACAGTTGCTACTTTTTTTCTCTCCTGAATTAAATTCTTTTGACAAGGGAAGCAGTTAGAGTTTGGAGAGATTTCTTGCTCAGAGTCTCTTAAATTGTATTGGAATGTTGACAATAAGCCTCCATTCATTTCTTCTAAACTGAAATACATTTGATATACAATCCAAACTGTCCTCAGCCTGCGTTCCAGCACTATCCCGACACTCGTGGAGGGAGAATGGGGATACGCAGCTCAGTGCTCTCCCATCAGGAGAGAGGACGTCCCAATGACAGCAGTGACCTTCAGAACCGAGGCCCTTCTTGCTGGGCAGCCAGGACACTCATACATGGAACGTGCACTACTTGAATGCTGGTTTTCGCGAGAAGCACTACCTCATTTCAGCAAAGAGAAGGAAAGATATGAATAGTTACCTTATGCCTTTACTTTGGAATAAGTTCTGGGTAGGGCACTTTTCAAATGAGGACAGAGTGCTAGTGTGTTCTGGCAATCGGACTCAGGAAGGACTCATCATGTAGTGGTTGGTAGCCCCAAGCAGGGCCTACTCCAGAATTCGTGAGTCAGTGGGGCTCAGGGAAACAATCTAGTTGGAAGGAATTGCTTAGGGACTTGTTTTGAAGCTGTGTTTGCCAAGTAAATGCACTGATATTACTTAGGAAATACCAGCAAAATTTTTTAAAAGGTGACTTTATTTCTATTTTATTTTTTTCCCTCTTATGTATGTCTCTATTTATGATGACGAGAGAGTTTTGAAACAAATCCAGTTCTCACGGTGCTGAAGCATCTCACCCTAGCCCTGGCTGGTGGCACAGTTGGAGTGTCATCCTGTACACCAAAAGGTTGCAGGTTTGATCCCCTATCAGACATATACCTAGGTTGTGGGTTCGATCCCTAGTCGGGGCATGTACAGGAGGCAACCGATCAATATTTCTCACATCAATGTTTATCTCCCCCCCGCTTCTTCTCTCTCTAAAAATCAATAAACACATCCTTGGGTAAGAATTTAAAAGTATATTTTTATGTAAATAATAAAGCATCTCACCTTGATGCTGCCACTAAAGTGCGCAGCATCCATTTAAGGTGCCACGCTGATAAAAATGGCTTCAATAGAAACAAATTCTTCTCTAGTGTCACTTTCCAGAAGATTTTCCTTTTCTTAGTGTGACTTCATCACTCCTGGCCACGTCTCCCTAATTGCCTCTCATTACATCTACCAGTGCTCAAATTGATTGCCCTCTTTTGTCTTTATTTTTTTCATCCAACAGCTCTCAATCAGTGATTCCTTTGAGCATTAAAGCCTAGCTTCACAGAGACTAATTTGACTTCCTTAGGATTCACAGAAAGTAAATCTTGCCTGAGAACGTGCAGGAGCCTAGTCACGTATAAAGTGGAGCTGGTGACTTTTAAACTTGACTTTCGCTTACTAGGCCACTCTGATTAGGTCACTTGTGAAAGATACACCTGCTCAACACTGCCTTTACAGAACCTTGCACAGGCTAATTTTGGCTTTGTGCCAGAGCCTCAGAGAAGCCGAGGTCAAGGACCACGCTGCGTCACCTTTGCGCTGTCCCTCGCAGTGGAAGGCCTCAGTGATGACAGCACCGCCTCCGCGAGCCCAGCGTCTCTGCCTGGACTTGCTTCCTGACAGACGGCGGGTGTCCCAGCACAGGGAGAAGGGCCAGGGGACCAGAGCCCTGAGGACCTGTGCGAAATTACAGGTCTGGTTGGATCTTTAAACATGTCACTTGGAAAGGTAGTTCCTAGTACAAAGTAGCTTTATGGTTGTCTATTTCCCCTACAAGATAAATCCTAAACAGAGTTCCGAAAGAAAGTAGTTTCAGAGTGCTTATGGCCATAAAATTCACATTACCTATTTTCAGCCACAAAACTGATTCTGTTGGAATATATATTATAGGAGGATTTTTCTACTAGTGACAAATTTCTGATATTCATAGCACTGAATAGAATTCCAGCCCCTGTGGTCTCAGTTGAAACTGCTGTTGATTTCTGTATATGTGTGCCTTGACTGTTCCTCTGCAGCACGTGGCTCTGAGTTTTTCCTGCCACCTCGAGTCCTAGGGGATCTCTGCTCACGTGGACTTTGAGAACTTGAACTGATACCCGTTCATTTCAGTGGGTAATGAAATAGATAGCAGCAGCTCCCTTACTGCTTTATCCCCTTATCCTCTTTCATTTTCCTTTGCACTGTTCCACTTATTAAATGTTTGTTTGTGTTTATCTATTGCCACATCTCCCGAGCACCTGAACTGCACGGGACTGGTGAGAGGATGTGTGGGCTCTTGGTTGGGGAGGAGTCTCTTTTATCTGGAAACTTCTCTTCCTGAGCTCTGAGAAATTGTGTTAAATTACTTTGTTTTGGGTTTTTTTTTTCTTTCCGCTGCTTCTTTGGGAACTCCTATTATTTAGATGTTGCAGCCCTCATCATTCTTTTTCTCCTATTGTCTTATTTTTAATCCTATTTTCTGAGATATTTTCTCAAATTTATCCTACTTAATGAGTTTTCTATTACCGCTATGTGTTTAAATTTCCGAACGTTCTTTTTTTGTGTTTCGAGCTTTTCCTCCTTACAGCATCCTGTTCTCGCTTCGTCAGTGCCTCTTCCCTTCTGTCTTCAAGGGTGTAAATGACAGATCAAGGTGGATTCGTATTCTTGCTGTCGACTTTTCTTCTCTCTGTACAGTCTTTCTTCTGGGTTGCTTTTTTTTTTTTAAGATATTATTTTTATTTATTTTTAGAGAGAGGGGAAGGGAGGGAGACAGAGAGGGAGAGAAACAGCAATGTGTGGTTGCCTCTCACATGGCCCTCACTGGGGACCTGGCCCTCACTGGGGACCTGGCCTGCAACCCAGGCACGTGCCCTGCTTGGGAAGCGAACTGGGACCCTCTGGTTCCCAGCCCGCACTCAATCCACTGAGCTACACCAGCCAGGGTCTTCTGGGTTGCTTTTAAAATGTTTTTCATGTCTTTTATGTTAAAGATGAGTTGATGTGGTAGGTCCTTGCCTGCCTGCTCACATTCATGAGTGAGCTCACATTCATGAAAGTTTGTGCCTGTGGGTGGCGCTTCCTACCTGTGGGCGTCACTGTGCCGTAATCTGGTTGTTCTCAGGGAAGACCCAGTTAGCTCTTGCCCAGACACTGAAGGCCCAGCGCCCAGTGTCCTCAGTCCCTGCTGAGGAAGGGGACTGGGGAAGTGGTTGTTCATAATATCAGGTTTGTAGATTTGCAGGCCTGGTTTTCTTTACAGGAGCCTTGCCCCTAACGAGGCTTCGTGTCACTCAGTTTAAACTCTCTCTGTATCATCATCACCACTGTGTACACATTTCATCTTCTGCCAGAATTGAGAAGAGGCAGTCACTCTGGGGTCTAACGGCTTTACCTTGTAGTTATTTTCACCATATTTAAAGCTTGTGAAAATACATTAACACCAATGTTGTGTATACCCATGTACCCACCACCTAATGTTAGAAAGAACCCTCAACACACCGTTGGGTGTTCCTTGCACATCCTTCCTCAATCACTCTCTCCTTTGCTTTTCTATTTATTTTTACTACATGTGTACACACCGAAGCTGCATGTATTTTGCATGTTGTTAAACATGCAAGTATTTTTTGTCCATATTCACAGTCCCCCTGTGAGGTGACTCATCCTTGAAGGGGTGGTCTCTTCAGCAAAGACACATCAGAGGATGAACTGTTTGCGTGTGGCTGTTGGCCCACTTGCTTCTGTGGGCGAACCGCCCTCTTGCCTGAGATTGCTGGTGACGCTGCAAGTTCCACACTGACATCGTGTTCCTGGACCTCCTGGCATTCCAGGCTGCTAGGCTTCCCTTGCTTGTCCTGCTATTGGATGCCCCATTTGGTTTCTTTGTAAATAGTGGCCCACAGGTGGCACTGACTGTGTTGCTCGATAGCGTCAGGGTAACCCCTGTGAGGGCCCCATGGACACAGTCAGTCACATTGCAGAGCCCCTCTGGGATTATGGAAGCACAGGAGGAATTTGAGCAGGGATGCCCTCCGACGCCCTGAATTGTGTAGAATGTGAGAGTCATGGGCACCCTGCTCTTAGCTCCCGGAGAAAATGCTAATCTCTTACCTGCTGTAATATAGTCTCATTAATTGTAGGATAGTTTGGCAAAATCCTTGCCAACATCATCTATTCTAGGTGCTTGGTAATATATAACTGTTTTAGCCTGCATCTCCTAGGGTTTAGAAGATTTTTATTTATTTTATGTTTTTATTTTTATCAGTGCAAAAGTATAACTTCTAGAAAACAATTTAAATGCAATGAAATTGAAGAAACACCAGAGTGTTATTAACCAAAGGAAAACAATGTTAATATTTGTGTAATTTTTTCAAGTTATTTTTCTTCTTTACCATGATGATAGAAACAAAATTGACATGTTAAATTTAAGATATTATTTTTTATTACCATGGTAATATGTGTTCACTATAGAAAATTTGGAAAATGCAGAAATATATAAGAAATTAAAACCCAGAATCTGACCATTCAGATATAACCACTTTAAACTATATAATTATATATTTCTTTAAGTCTTTGGTTTTTATTTTTAATCAAAAAATACTAACTTTATATAGAAATATAGATAACATAGGGTCATAGAGATAAATAATTAGGTTTCACTTTTCAGCTTCATTTTGCCCTAAAACTCTTTGAAGTTTAGCTTCTTTAAAGTCTGTTGTATGTTTTCCCAGACCACTGCCTGTGCATTCATCCAAACCTGTGCGTTTGCAAGCAGAGAGGCTGTTGGCTGTGGGGTGTCTGACAGTCTATGTGGAAAAACTACCTTTCCCAGGCTGCACTGCTTCCAGGGCAAGTCATAGTCCTGCTTCTGTCTATGTCCATATCCCATCGCAGAATTAGAGGGTAAAATTCAAGAGACCTTCATCAGACTGCTTAAATTGCACTTCCAGCCATTTCCTGAATACCATAGCTGGAATGGATGTAGGAAAAAGCATTTACGGGAGCAAAATTGATGTTTTATATTGGTTACCTAAAAACAGCAGAAGCTAGTTTCAGGGTCGCTGTGAATCTTGCCTTTCTGATCTCAGGAGTACACAGTGAGATGCTGAAGTGATGGGAGGAGTGGTGTGTATCTACAAGCACAGACGGACACTGGTTGTGCTTTTTGGTCCAGTTATGGTGGTGCTTATTTCTCCCAGATTCTGCAGTTGGCCCTTTGTGTGGCACTTCTCTGAATTTTCTCTGTTTGATGTCGTCATCATGATCACTGTGTAAATTTGGGAAGGCCGTGCCACAGGTATGAACCAGACACTGTGTTATTTTATTATTTTTTTAAATCCCCACCCAAGGATATGTCTATTGATTTTAGAAAGAGAAGAAGGTGGAGAGATAGTGGGAGACAGAGACATCAATCGGCTATCTCCCATATGCACTCCGACCAGGGATCGAACTCACAACCTTTTGATGCAGGGGATGACACTCCAACCAAATGAACCGCTCATCAGGGCCAGACACTATTTTAAATTAGAATCCTCTGCATTGCCTTCAGATGGAATGTTTTCTATAATTTTATTCTATTTCAGCATGAGCTTGTGAAATGTTGGGGAATGTAACAAAAGGAAAGGCAATAGTAGATGTTTAAGTCTTGCCACTGTACTTAGCATGCCATGCCTAGGATTCTGACAGAGGGTGTCAGAGGACCCACCACAGCTTTAAATATTGAGTGATGGGATTTGTGCCAAAGCAGCATAAGGTTTTAAGTGAACGATGAATATTCTATTATCTGATGTTTGATGCCAGGGAGGAAAGTGGGTTTGTGAGACCTGGTGCAGCTGAGCCTACATCAGAGACAACCCTTTTCATCAATGGTATCTACAGTCTAAAGATAGATTGAGGGACTCACTTGAAGAAGTCAGACAAGGGTAGAGTTATTAATGAGTTACAGCTGGGCCCAAAAATGTCACCAGCAATTGCTACAATCAAATGACTTGATAGTGTCCCTAGTGATCTGCACTTCATCCAAGCTGCCAGAATTTTCTTGCATCCGTAGCATTTTACTTACACCCCGTTCTTAGAAAAGACTCCATGGCTACATCTCTCTCTTATATAATTTCAAGGTCGTTACTTAAAATGTCCCCTGGCCACCAGCTCAGTGATGATCTAAGCATGTGATAAAACTGCTCCTCTAATCACCTGCAAAAAAGTACAGCATGAAGGGTCAGCCTTTACTGGGCTCGAAGCTGTGAGGAGAGTCCGGGTGGACTGCTGGTTCTGCCACATGGACTGACACACACCGTGGCACGCAGTCACGGTTAGGACGTCCTCTAAGGCAGTGCTTCTGACACTTGGATGCATGTACATGTCCTCTGTGAGTCATGTTCAAGTGTGGCTTCAGGTTCTGTGGGGCCCTGTGGGGCCCAGGATTCTGCATTTTGCACAAGCTCCCAGGTATACCTATGAAATAATAATTGTGACAATTATAACATGAAAGTTTTATAATATTATACAAAGTGAAAAAAATTGACTGTAACAATGCATTTTTGTGTTTACAATTTTCTTATATAAATGATAAACAAATAATGAAAAGGAATATGAGAAAATAAAACAGAAGGCTAGTCAAGATACATATATATATTATGACTGATTTAACTTCCTCTGAAAGTATTCCTTTTTATATTACAGTTTTCAATGAATTATATATAAAAAGAAACCACCGTCAGTAATGTTTTACTATCATTAGATACCATTCTTGCTTTCCTCCATGTACTTAATTACAAAAGCCCGCTCTACCTAAGACTCCCTTTAGAGAAATTAAAGACAGATTTTGAAAACATTTAATTCATTAAAAGAGTGAACAAATTGTTATAGATTATATTAATGCCTTCAATTTTCTTTTAAACTTTATAGGATTCCCTAAAATTTTATGAAACTCACAGGGCCCTTAAGGAAGAGCTCTTGACCTGTTCACTTCATTCTCTCCTCATCCAGACGTTAGTAAAATGGACCCGAGGCTGTTAGGAAGTCACATGACCAAATGGAGTGTAGCTGAACTCCCACATCTTTAAATCTGATCGTATAGAGTTTTTCCCACTGCACTGCTGTTCTTTTGGCCACTGTACTAGTTAAGTGTTTTTTTTTTTTTTTAAGATTTTATTTATTTATTTTTAGACAGAAGGGGAGGGAGGGAGAAAGAGAGGGAGAGAAACATCAATGTGTGGTTGCCTCTCACATGGCCCTTACTGGGGACCTGGCCTGCAACCCAGGCATGTGCCCTGACTGGGAATCGAACTGGCGACACTCTGGTTCACAGCCCACACTCCATCCACAGAGCTACACCAGCCAGGGCTTAAGTGGTTTTCTTTCTAATTTAAAATTGGCTTTGTTTTCATGTTGTGTAAAATCTCACTTGAGTAACAGGTATGTCCCTTTACCTTTCTGCTTACCACTTTTAAATTTGAAAATGATATTATTAGGTAAAACCAGCTACAGGCTAACAGTCCACTTTAACTCTATATTTTTAAGTGAGAAGTTAAAAAAAAATGCTTAAAAATTTGGCAATATGAGCCCTTGTTGAAATCGTTTGACTCATGGCAGAAAACAGATTCTCCTGATGCTCTTTTTCTCAGACTAGTCTACCGATTCCTTTCTCTGATCCAGGTGAACACTCTCATTGGTCTTTCCCAGGCCCCGCCTACCGGCTTCTCTCTCTCTCTCTCTCTCTTTCTCTGACTCTTTTTTTCTCCCTTAAATGACCCACACTTCTAGGTAAATGTCTTAGAATTAGTTTTTACTGAAATATTTGAGAGGTTATACTCACATGTATAAAGGTGTACATACACTCACACTGTGCATACCTGTTGTGGTCTTCTTATGGTTGTGAGGTGCAACATTCATGAGAAAAAATAGTGAATCTTCTCCTGCTCGCTTTGCACCTCTAGAGTCTAGTGGATAACTCAATATGTTTATTGGAAGAATTAATACATAAATTAGAAAAGAATGAAACTTCTGTCCAAGATGGAGGTGTACGTAGATACACTTTGCCTCCTTGCACAACCAAAAGAGGGACAACAGCAGATTGAAAAAAAAATCAACAACCAGACTGCTAGAAAATAGAGCTGTATGCAAGTCCAACAATCAAGGCGTTAAAGAAGAAACATTCATTCAGACTGGTAGGAGGGGTGGAGATGGCAGCCGGGGTGGAGAGGATGAGTGGCGAGGCGCTGGCTGGAGGACCGGGTGGGCCAGGTGGCAGCTGGTGGACCAGGCAGTCCCATGTTTGCATGCAGATAACTGGGAAGAACAATAGTGTAGGAAATGGAGAAGCCAAAGAACTGATGTGTAAAACCTGTTGACATGAACTAAGTGGAGTGTAGATGGGAGTGGGGTGCAGTGCAGAGGGGAATAAAGGGGAGAAAAATAAGGTAACTGTAGTAGCATAATTGATAAAATACATTTAAAAAAGAAACGAATAAACACTGTTATGAGTAAAGTAAGAACTAGTGTTAAAGACCAGCATGGTTTTAGAAAGCCTTACAATTGTAGTTGGTATGTCCATATTGATTACCCTTTTGCTAGTATCTTCAATCATATCACTATTGTTGGTAAAAATTTCTTTTTAGGTCCACTATTTGCCATAAATCCATGGCCTTTAAAAGGTAGTCCCCTTTTTTATTTTCATACCAGCTCCCTTTTCCTTTCAAATACATGACCCTCAAGAAGCTATAATTCCATCTGCTCCTCTGAACTAAGACAGCAGTTGGTTTACACCTCTCTTTGGTCATTTATCTCATTCTGCTTTGTATTTGGGAACTTGACTTATCACTCCTACAATGTTTTAAAACCCTTTTAGGAAAATAATGATTTCTTTCTGCTGAGATTGGTTTCTAGAATGTCATTGGCAGTGGCTGAATTGAACTTAGAATTTGGGAGGTTCTCAAGGAAAAAGTCATATTTATTCAACTTTTCTAAGGCAAAACTGAGCATTGCATTTTCTAAAAATAAAAAGACTTTGGTGTTTTTAGTACATTCCTATAAAACTAGATGTACTTCACACTGTAAGGGATTTCTACAGATTCTCGAAACAGACTCTCCTTGGTATGGGGGATAGGAGGGAAGTAACTGTACAAGAACAGGCCAATTGTGTCTTTGACTGGTACAAGGAGAACTATGTAAATTTTTAATTTTATCCATAAATCCTGACTCTGGCATCCCAGAAGCATGTTGGACCTACCCATTACCTACCAGAGGTCCTGATGTTATGTCTGCCACTCTCTCACTCTTGCCCTTGCCTGGTCTGCACTATTTTATGATTGCTTTCTTCACCCATCTTCTCAACTCAACTGTGAGCTTTGGGTGAACTCTGGCCTCACACTTAGTCCTTGACACAGAGGAAAGGACTAAGCATCTTTATATTTTATTGTTTATGCAAACTCCTATAGTTCATAATGATTCAAAGAGAAAACACCTACCAGTGGCTATTCTGGATGTATAGGTATAATTTCATCAGCTATCTTAGTAATTTTTAAATGGTGCTCCTTCCCAGTGAAAAGGGCAAATGGAGTGGGGTGGTGGAAGGAAAGGGCCAAGGCCGAGTCTTTGGACTCCTGAACTTCACCTTTTATTATCTCCTTTGTTGAGATGTCTGTAATTTGAACAGGGAATTCTATTTCCTTTTTATTTTTATTTCATTTTTATTTCATTTTTGTTCAACTATTGACTAGTTTGAAATAGTGCAGCTGAGCAATGGAATCATGATGCAGAGGGAAACCAAAGAAGCTGTGGAGATGATGCCGATTTATGACTTCGTAATTATTCTGAGAGAGAAAAATAAGGCAGAATCTTAAAAAGGGAGAGAGCTTAGTATGGCATAGTTTGGGTGTTTGGTGCTGGGACAGACCTTGCTCCTGACTTAATAAACTTTTAACTCAGCCCACGAAGGTCAGAAAGGAAGAAAAGCTATTACGTTTGAATAGGTGTTTGGAGACCTTTGGAAAATGAGTTTGTAATTTGAGCTTGTAATTCAGAGACAACAGGAGTATATCATTGAAAATTATACCAGTCACATTGCTAGTAGTTTCAACAAGAAAAGTTTTAGATGCAGGAGTCAGAGGGGAAATAGTCAAAACCTGCTTATTCTTCAAGTATTGCTCGATAGATCTTGATAGCAGCAATATTGCTGGTCACATACATTTTATTTAATCCTGCATTTTTGACTTGAGTAAACTCTCTTGGAAATACTATATCTTTATTTGGGTGGAAAAACTATCATTTTGGCCACATTTCTTTGTAAATGGTTTTGATCAAGTCTTAGTACATGCAAAATACCAAAGTAGTTGATGCAATTGGTCTTTCCATTGAGTTTCTAATGCGTTGATCCAGGACATAATTTATTTACTTAACATACTACTATTGAAATCAGCCTGTGCTAAATATTGTAGTACAACAGAAATATAATTGTTGAGGAAATACAGAGGGAGGACCTTGTTGAACATTGTTTGAGCTACATTTCCATATCATAGTCAGTTCTAACATTTCCTGTTTTACTTTAAGTGTGACTTTGATTTGTCATTTATTTGAAGATTTATTCTGGTTAACTTGGTAGTTATTAGAATAAAAATAATATGCTGACAGTATATCTCTACTGAAAAAAAATATAAGTTCGTAATTTTGCCAAACTGTTTACAGCGTGAATCTGATAATATCTTTTAAAAAATTATTTTATTGTATTTTTTCCATTACCATGTAGTCACTTTAACTTGACGGAGAGTTTAAGGATATCTTTGCATCGGCAAACTGTCATAATGAAATGTCTGCGAGTTCTTCTTAGTTGAACCGTGAAGATGAAAGAAAGTCCAATCTTGATAAGCAATCCATTCACATTTTCAGTTGTTGTGGATTTCACTATTCAGTGACTGAAGACACATTCAATTCTTATGAAACCGTATCCTGAATGACACTGTGTGGAGCAAATGAAAAAGGACTGTGCTATTCCTTGAACTTGGTGCCAGCTCCCCTGCTTCTCTTTTGTCTGGTTTGATATTTTGAAATCTCAGTTAATGCTGCTTACAACTATGTACACTTTCAGTTGCCAGCCAGGTCTTAACTTTCACAAAAGAACTGCTGGAGAAGTTTTGGCCCTGAGACAGCTACTAGGATAAAAGGCTCCTTTCACTAAAAAATTCCACCTCTTCCCTCTGTGTGGTGTACCCTAAAATGTAGCAACACAGCCACTGGAAGGTGGCTCTGTAAGCAGAGGTAGAAAGAGAAAATTGCTAGATTCATGGATGGCAGTATGGGGTTACAAAAAGTTGGCCATACAATTGCAATCACACTGGTAAATCAATAATGCGTTGCCATGGAGAAATGGCTAAAAGAGGAAAAGCAGATGGTGGTAGTTGTGTTGGACACAAAGAAAGAAAAGCTCCAAATCTCCTTCTCTGTAAAACTTACATAGAATTCAAAAATGCAGGAAAGAATGTGATATATATACTTAGAAGGCTTATTACCATTTTTACCACATTAATGCCAAAATATACCATTCAAGTCATCATATTAATTATCTACTGAATTCTCAGGTCAGGAATTACCTCTCCCACTTGGCTTGTCAAACCATGTCCCTTGTTTCATTCAACTCAGGTAAATACCCATTTTCCTTCCTAAATCTATAGTGATTTAAAGCCACATTGCCCACCAAATATTGTTACTGCAATTTCACTCTCAAAAAAATATTTCTCTTTCTCTAAAGAAGAATTAATGTTGACAAATATTTATTGTACTGTCACAATATGCAAAACACTGCTATATTCCTTGAATCTATGCTATCTGATAAAAGATAAGCTGACCCAGGTCCAGGATGGTTAAAGCTTTATTATCTTATGCCGCCACAGTTTTCCCCTCCAATGTTTATGTGCTGAGAATTGAACATGAAGGATTTTTTCTACTTAACGCAGTCTATTCCCTGAGGTTCTAAAAATACATAAGTTGTGAAAAATCAGATTTTAATCACTATTTTAAAAAGAGGATTTCCACTTTTATTTATTCCAGTGTTTAACATTAAACAATAATTTTATTTGATAAAGAACTAGATGAATATAATTTTCCACTTTGCCTCAAAATATAGAGATGACCTGTGTCAGTATTTCCTACTAGAGCACATGAGTAGAATTTTGTTTCTTTGAAATAAGACATTTTTTTCATTGTAATTCAATAAAAGGAATATGTAATAGAGGTAATATATTCCTGGAGATCAGAAATATTTTGGAAGCCACATTTTTGGCGGTATGGTAATATAATTTCCCTGAACATCACTGCTGTTAAAAACAACTGTAAAATGTCAGATTAAAAAAAAAAATATTTAATTGCATCAATGAACTAACAAGAAACTAAATTCTAATAAACTTGAGATTCAGTTTCCAAACTCAAAAATGGTAAAGAAAAGACAAATCCCAAAAGACAATCCAAGGTAAGAGTGTAATAGAAGAACCTTTTCATAAAGCTGGAAACCCAGACATCTACAGCTTCAAAGTAAAGGTAGGAACTAGACCCAAACCCAGCCCTCAAAGACTTTAGCCTCCAACCTTGTTATTGGATGGACAAAAGTAAATATTTTCCTGAATATTCATAAAAGATAGATGAGTCCCCACATGGATTTGTAAACTAAAATCAGCACCTCTTGCATGATCCAGAAACTCTATAGGCCAAGAATTTATTTTAAAGTGGTAGTAGGCTATTAGTGTCACAAGGCACAGAGTATATATAAATGAAAATCCAAAACCAAATAAAAATCTACCTTTAAAACAAATCATAAAATTTTCCAAAGATAGAGTTCCAAGGAATTAGACTCACAATCAACAATTCAGAATATACAAAGAACAGAGGTGCCATACCTATAAAGCAATAGGAAAAACAAATAACTGAATTAAAATATGAGATAAACATAAATTAATATACTCAAAGAAATATAGGAGAGGCTTGACGTGACTAAAGAGAAAACGAGTAAGTATTTTTGCAATGAAAACATAAAATCAACAAAAATAAAAATGTAAGTACTGATTTTTTAAAACTCAACAGATGGGTTTAGCAGACTCAAAAGAATGGGGGGAAATAATGAACAAGAAAAGATTTTCTGAAGATATTGTACACAACACAATACAGAAAAACACAGGTTAGAAAATGTAGAAGACCAAAAGACAGAAAGTTTGAATAAGAAGTTCTATGTGCCCGAATGGAGTTCTGACAGGAAAAAAAGAGAAAAAGAAACATTACTACAAGTATAAGATTTTGAAGAGATGTTTAGCTGAGAATTTTCCAGAACTAATGAAAAGCACCAATTCTGGAAGGTGAAAAATAACCAGGAAAGATAAATTAAAAGACATTATAGTCAATCTTCAAAACTTCAAGAACATATATTTTAAAATCTATTGAGAGGGGCAGTGTAGGACACGGTGCTTTCAGGGGAAACAAATTGCTCAGTTCTTGTTAGTGCCATTGGAATTCAGGACATTGTTTTTAAATATGCAGAAAGTAAAATATGCTTAATGGGAAATGCTTTTAAGTATTTGAATGAAAGATATTTTCAAGTGAAGAATGATGGAAAGTGTTTGCCACCAAGAGACCCTTATTTAAAAAATTTGAACAAATATTCATCAGGAAGAAAGGGGTTTCCCAGAGAAAATGTCTGGACAATAAGGAAAAAGGATGAGCAAGAAGGTGGATAAATCAGATACAGACATTGACTAAATAAAACAATAACAATGTCAAAATATAAAACTATATGCAAAAAAAATACCTATTGGGAAATTTTTCTAAAATTTTCTAAAGTGTTCTAAAGTCATTACATTGTTTGGGAAGAAGGAAAAGATAATGATTAACTTTATTGATAACTCATGTCCATACTCTAACAAATATAGAGTAATTATTTAAATAAAAGTAAAGCCTATATACTTGAAACTAATAAATGGAAAACATGAAAAGGGAAAAAACTGATCATTTCAAAAGAAGAGAAGTAGAACAAGGAAGCCTAGAAATGGTAAGAAAAAGAAATATAAAACTAGGGGAATAGAAATAAATCCAAACATATCATTAATCACAATAAATATTAGTGGACAAAATACTTGATTTAAAAGACAGAGATTCTCGGGCCGAAATGAAAAAGAAATTCTACTCGTATGCTTATGTTATTTATGTGAAATGAGTTTTTCGTAGACAGCATATATATGGGTCATATTTTCTAGTCCACCCTGCCAGTTCTTGTCTTGGATGTACTTAGACCATTTACATGTAATATAATTCTTGATATAGTAAGGATTAAAATTCTAACATTTTATTTTGTATTTTCTCTTTGTTCTCATTATTTTCCTGCCTTCCTGTGGGTTACTTAAACATTTTTCAGAGTTTCATTTGATTTATCTATAGTGTTTTTGAGTATATCTCCATGTATAGTTTTTAGTGGTTTCTCTTGTAGTGACAAAATTTACCACAGTCTATTGGTGTCGTCATTTTACAAGTTAGAGTGAAGGATAGAAAGCTGACCTCACTTTATGTCCTTTTACCCTACCCCTTATGTAATATAATTCTTTTAAATATATATTTGAAATATATTCTATATATATAGAACCAGGACAGATGTTATAAAATTTGCTTCAACCACCAAATATAATTTAGAAAGCTCGAGAGGAGAAGGAAAACCTACCATGTTTGCTGATATTTTTTTCTTTACCATGTTCTTTCTTCTATCCTGATGTTCTAGGAGTCCTTCACTGATCATCTCCTTTCTGTTTAGAGAATTTTCTTTAGTCATTTTTTTAGGGTAAGTCTGCTGGTGACAAATTGTCTCATTTTTCTTTTATCTGAGAATGTCTTGATTTCCACAGATTTCTGAAGGATATTTGTTTTGGGTGTGAGATTCTCAATGGACAGTTGGTTTTCTTTCAGTACTGGAAAATGATCATGCCACTTTGTTCTGGTTCTGTGGTTTCTGGCAATGAATTAGTCACTAAAATTATTTTCCCCTATAATTAAGGTGTTTTTTTTTTCTCTGGCTATTGTCAGGATAATTTGTCTTTAGAAGTTTAATTATGATTCATTTTGTCACTCAACCAGAGGTTCACTCAACCTCTTCAGTCTGTAAGTTTTTTTTGTCAAATTTGGGCAATTTCCAGCAATTTTTTTCAAGTTCTTTTTTCAGTTGCACCTTCTTTCTTCTTTCCTCCCAGAAAAACAGAAATGATATATATTTTGTTACAGTCTCATAGGTCCTTGAGTCTCTGTTCACGTTTTTTTTGCAACCTATTTTTTTATGTTATTCAGATTGGGTAATATTTACTGTTCTATCTTTTATTTTACTAATGTTTCCTGTTTCCTTCCTTCTGTTGTTAAGCCCATCCACTGAACTTTTTGCTCTAGTTATTGTATTTTGACTCCTGAAATTTTCATTTGTTTTCTTATAACTCTAATTTCTTTGTGGAGACTTTTTGTTTTTTGCTGAAGTTTTCTAATTATTCATTTGTTTCAAGTATTCTTGTAATTGCTTGTTGAATCATTTGTATCACTGCTGCTTTAAAATCTTTGTCAAATAGCCCTGGCTGGTGTAGCTCAGTGGATTGAGCGCGAGCTGGGAACCAGAGGGTCCTGGTTCGATTCCCTGTCAGGGCATATGCCTGGGTTGCAGGCCGGGTCCCCAGTGAGGGCCATGTGAGGAGCAACCATACATTGCTGTTTCTCTCCCTCTCTTTCTCCCTCCCTTCCCCTCTGTCTAAAAAAATAAATAAATAAAATCTTTTAAAAAAATCTTTGTCAAATAATTTTAACATCTCTGTCCTCTTGTTTTTGGCATCTGTTGCTTATCTTTTTCATTCAGTTTGAGATCTTTTTGATTCTTGGTAAGGAGTGATTTTGGTTGAAACCTAAACATTTTTTGCTTTATGTTTTGAGACTCTGGATCTCATTTAAACCTTCTTTTTTTGCTTTTTTTTTTTTATGACACTAATCCAGTAAGGGAAGGGAGTGAATCACCTTGTTACTGTCAGGTGAAGGCAGAAGTACAGATGCCCCATTTATACTCTACTGATACCTGAGGTAGGGTGCCCCTATTTACTGCTGGGTGTCAATGGGAGTTTCATGCTCCCACATGGCCTCCACTGACTCCACTGAATAGTCTCATTAACTCTGGTTGATGGTGGAAGTCCTAACATCAGTCGAAGACTGATGGAGAAAGTCATCTTCGTCTTACCCCACCCCAGCAGTGACAGGGAGTGATGCCTCATTACTGCCAGGTGAGAGTGGAAGTTCAGTCTCCCCACCTAGTCTCCTCAGTCACTCATTATTGGCTGGCAGTGATGAAAGTCTCAGCTCACTATTTAGACTTCTCTGACAGCATCCTTGCCTTGTTAGGGTAGACAGAATTCAGGCTTCCTCCTTGTCCTTTCATTGCATTAGTAAGGGAATGTTTCCTCTCCCCGCGACAACCGTTCCCCACCTGGTATTTGACGGGTAGAGTGATTATTGCCCAAAAGGTTTTTCTGTTGCTAGGCCACCTTTTTTCTGGTCCTCTGGCTATAAAGAATAGGTTTTGGGGGGACTTTTTTTGTCTACACCAATTGGCATTTCTGAGTTACCAGCCTCATCAGTTCCAAGTCTGGAGTATATGCAACAAAAAGAAAACCTTTGGAAATCACCACCTTTTCATTCCTCAGGTTGCTAGCTGCTATGGTTTCTTCTCTCCACCTTTCAGATTCTCCTGGTGTTTGCTTTATATTTGTTGTCCAAGGTTTTTGGTTGTATTTAGCAGGAAAAATACAAAAAAGATTTTTTCATCTTCCTGCAGGTAAGTCTTCTCTATATTTTGTTGAATTTATTCTTATAAATTGTTGAATTTATTCCTACAACCATAGATCAGGAAATCAAGAATGAGGCACAAATGCAAAGATGCCTATAAAGCACTTTACAAACTGTGTGTGTGTGTGCGTGTGTGTGTAATGAAATATTTAAGCTACTAGGAATTAATCTGAACCTTCAGGGAAAGACCATACTATGGTATAAGGAATCTGGATTCTGGAGCTTGACTGCTAGGTTCTGATTCAGGTTCTAACACTTACTAATGGTGTTTTTTTTTGAGTGTGCTGGGTGCCTTTTACATCTCTATAAAATAAGGATAAAATATCCACTTCTTAGGAGTTTTTATTAAAATTTAATTAGAATCTATATGTAATATATAGCGCACAATAGGTAATGAGCAAATATCAGCTCCCTGTTCTTCCCCTAAACTTACAAGAAATGGAAACATATTTGGAAGAACATCAGTCTTTTTTTTTACTTTAAAATATGAGACTCTCTGAAACAGAGGTCAAAACATCATAAATATGTTCTTCTGTGATACTAACATTATTTCAGACTGCAATATTGAACAGTTGGTGTATTTACTGCACATAGAAATGTGGGGGAAAGCGTTATCCCTATGAAGAAATTTACAAATATGACCATCACTAGAAGGAAGGGAATGAGTGCGGCTGAGATAAAAGCTCAGGGTTGTCACAGATTTCCACCCGCAGAATCTGTGGGGGGGGACCACCCCGATCGCGTGAATCAATCTTACTCAGAGACACGCTTGGAGATGAGAATCCAGCAGCCACGGGTCTTTCCCACCACCTCCATCTTGGGAAAAAGACCTCATGGGTAGCTTCGCCGGGGTTTTTATTAGAGGCTTTAGGACATATTTGCATTGGATTGATTATTCATGGGATTATACAGAACAGGGGTAGGATTACTCATTAGTAAAGCATTAGGATGTAAATTCAGGTCCGGTGGCAGACAGGACCAGGGTAATATATATTAAACAGGGCTCAGCGAGCCAGAATTTCTTAAGATACATTTTTGCCAAGTTCCTATTAGAGAATTCCCGTTCCACAGACATGATCCACACTTGCTCACATGGGAATCACACGGAGCTGTGCTCAAAACGCATAAATCCTCAGGAACATGCGTGTTAACACACGTGTGGAAAACACTGCTACATCTCCCCCTTTTTTTAATGAAATTCTTTTCCACAGGCATGGATTACACCAGCCCACATGGAAATCATGCGGAGCTGTGCTCTGACATGCGTGATTTTTCTGGGCTATGATTCTTCATGCGTGTGAAAAGAATTTTTATATCTCCCCCTGTTTTTCTTACGAGAATTTAGAAGCTGGATTGACTTAATAAGATTTGCTACTTGCTGGTCCCTTTTACAACCTTGGGAGAATAATTTACATATGTAGCGAAGCATACAGATTATAAACATAATTAGTAAACAACCAGTGGCTATGAAGACCCATGACTTTCAGATTAAATTTATTAAATTAAATTTTGGGGTTAAGTCAGTTGAAATTGTCCCAGAGGGTTTTTAGATACCTCCTTTTGCTAAAGCAATTTCAAAATGCAAATTATTAAATTGTCCTTTTAGATTGGTAGACAAAACGTCTTTTTAGGTGACGTTGAATATTTCTTCAAAGATATTTGATGTGCAGCTTGGAGAATCCTGGATTAGTAAATTTCCTTTTGATGATGAGAAATTAAGTTGCTGCCAGGGAAGTCTCTCTTCGGTCACATGGCTTTGCTTTCTTTGTCCACAGCTTTGGAGATTTTTCTGTGGAAAAAACAGAAACAGACCCTTCTCTTCCTAGCTAAAGTGTGGGCCTAGGGACTTGAATTGTATGGGGTGATTGTTTGGACTAATAATGCGAATCAAAAAAATTACTTAAATTGTAAAAAAGTCGAGTTTAAATCTTTGGGAGAGATATTCTGACCTTCTCCCCCTTTTTTCTTATATTAAATAGGGTTTAAAGTTTGTAAGGAATTCTCGTTAAAGATGAATAAGTGCCAAGGGCTTTAGTAATTATAAATATTTAATTGATTCTCTCTGAAAATTGGCCAGTTTTTCTTGAGAGATTAGTTATAGATTTTAAGAATAACCTGGGTGTTTTATACAAAATGATCAGTTTTGCATATAAGACCCATGTCTATGTTTTATTTTTATTTATTATCAAAAAACATTTCAGCCTTGGCAAAGTTGGTGAGCAGATATCAGATTTATATATCTATTGAATAATATCATAGATATTATTCTGTATAAATTTGGGATATAAACAAGATTCTTGTAACCTGGTCTATGATTAACACATTATGGTTTTAAAATCATAATGAATAAATTGTATGATATTTTAGAAAATATATTTATATGCTATATTAATTATATTCTCTACTTAAGTTTTGGGTTACTCCTCTAAAGATAATTTTGGGGAACAGATTAATAATTAGATAATAACATAAGATTAATTCCTAAATTTTTAGCTGAAAAATTATATTGTATGGAGTCATGTATTTCATATGTATTAAAATTATAGAGAATTATAGACAGTATAGGGAGAATATTGAGATAATAGTAAAAAGAGTTTTAGTCACGTGCTATGAAACAGTCCTTTTCGTCTGGCTGGAATGTAGCCGGGAGACCGGAGACAGGCTGCCAGTGGCTTCCTGGGGCAGCCAGGGGGTCTTGTGTATTCTGTGGAAAAAACATAGAGACACCCCCTTCCCCCAAATCAAACCTACACCTGGCCTCTTTTGTACTGTCCTACAAGCAAATAGGAAAAAAGGGCTTGAAAGAGATGCAGAACCACACCTTTATAAACCTTAATTAAAACTGTTTGTAAATAACTTTGAATTTGGTGAGCTAATATGATTTTTTTCTAATTGAGGACAAGGCTATATTTTTTCTGATATAGTTGCTTAAGAATTTCTAATGGAAGGTTAAAAGCAAACTTTTGACAATTAGAATTTTTGCTAACTTTTTAGTGAGGGGGGTCTGTGGAAGAACCAGCCGACCCCCCCATAGTCTCTATGAATTGTTTTTAGGGCCTGACATATTCCTCCGGTGAAATACTACTTGCCAAGGGCCTTTTGTGACTATAGTTATTTTTCATGGGGAGGTAGCCAGTTTCCCCAATGACTGAGTTAAAAATTGGTGTTTTGTTTTCTGCAAAAAATGGCTAGTTTTTTCTGGAAGACTGTACACCTATATTTCAATTTTATAATAAAAAAGGTCATGATTTTGGCACAAGGAGGAATTAGATTGGAAAAAGATACATTATTTTTGAGCTTTTTTAACTATTTGAGAAGAATGATTGTAACTGACTTTGGAGTAGACTGTGGAATTAGATTACAATCAACACAGAATAACATTAGATTTTATTCCTATTGCTAGAGGTTTAGTGAAAATGCCTTGAAACAAAGATAAAACTTAAACAAACTAGCATTTTTAAACTCAATTCTATAAAGGAATAACAGTTTATTATAAATATCTGTTATACTGGGTATTCAGGAAGGCATTATACACACTTCCCACCTATAGCCTTGAATTTTTTATTAAGAGACAATCCTGAGTGGTAGATGAAATGGCCAGGCAAACCTTTTCTTTCTAACTTGGACGCCCGTTAAACCTTCCCCTCCCCAATCTCATTTTATATTACATAGTATCATATCAATCTCTGTCCAACTTTTCCTTCATTCCTTTTTCTTTCCTTTCTTTCCTACCACAGGCTTCTTGCCTGGAACCCCCTTCTATAAATTTAAGTTTAACGCCAACAGCCTTCTTTCCTTTCTTTCCTTTCACTATTTTCTTAATTCTTTTTACATTGACCATTCATAACTTACTTGACCTTATAATACATACAATTTATAGTCTTGCCTTTAATCCTATCTTATACTACCTGGCAAATATGCCAACCTCTGTCCAATTCTTTTTTTCACTTCCTTCTACCCTTTTTCCCTACAGTCCTAAACTTTCTTTCCTTCCTCTACTTTCTTAAATCTCTCTTTATTGACCATTTACAACTTATTTGACCTTTCTTACAGTATACATAATTCAGTCTGGCTATAAAGTACTACAGGCCACAACACCATGATTTTATGATTTTAATATCTGAAGTAACATATATAAGGTTTATTCATATATATTTAATATATGAAGTAACACATATATGTAATATTACATGTAGTAAGTATTATTTAGATTCAATATTTAGAGTATTATATGAAAGTATTAATAAAAGTATATGGCTATAATAGCTTATGAATATATATAAATGGCTATTATGTGATTACCTTTTTATACAGTATTAAAATAGCATACAGTTGTCTACCAATGTAGGTTTTATCTATTTGCTATATGCTTTTTTAATATTTTACTTAAATTTTATAGAAATAATTAGCCTTAATTTTAATAAATGGTAGTTTTGGAATGTTATTTCTTGCTACCTGATGTCATTTTGATTTTTACCTAATATAATTTTAATTAAATGCAGAAAATCCCTATATTAGGAAAATATTTAGTTTTTTTAAGAATCTGAATTAGGTTAAAATATTGTCCAAATGATCTAAAACAATTACAATTTTTAAAACTATATGTTAGATTATGAACCACTTAAAAATAAACAGTAACATATATTCTTCAAATTATTTAAGGTTGCAGTTTTCTGGGGTCAAATGCACCGGGGCCCCCACCAAAAGAGATGGAAAAAAAGATCAGGCTTTCTCTTCCCGCCCTGCGCAGCGTGCGGACCTGGAACAGTGAGAGAGAGAATTATAGACAGCCCTTTTCGCGCTGGGTTGGAACAGCAGTGATTTTAAGTTTTGCTGCCTGAGCCAAGATTTCTACTGGGCTAGCTAAGGCGTATTACGGATGAAATCCCCTACGGAGTCAGGGGGAGCGGGATTCAAGCTACAGCTCCCCTTTTTTGCCTGCTGCCCTCTCTCTTTGCTATTTTCTTTCTACCCCTCCTCCACCCCACCGCAGGGCGCACGCCCCCCCAGCGTCTCCCGCAGCCACAGAGAGGTCTGCTCCCGGAGCGCGTGCCAAGGCCTCTCCCTCCGCCCTCAGGAGCCTATTTTTTCCCCTGCCTTGCCCCGCACGCAGCCTGAGGCGTCGGTGAGGGGTTCCGCGCCCCACCCCTGCTCCCCGTCGGGCCAGCTGGCGCTGAGTATGGTCTTTCTCTGCCTCTGGGAGGAGGGAGGGGCCGGCTTTTGCTGACTGACAACACAGATTCCTTTTCTTAGAGTCTGTGCAGCCACGTTCTTTACTTATTACCGTGGCCAAAAATGTTTTCGTACCGATTCTCATTCCTCTCCCACTTCAGACGACTCCCGGCCGTCTAGTTCCTTATTTCCTGGAACTATTGCGTGCAAAACCTCCACCTTGAAGTGGGGGGCATGGTCCTTTTGTCAATATGGCCTGTTTGGCCCCATTTGTCGCAGATTTGGACCCGCAAAATCCGTGGGGGGGACTGCCCCAATCGTGTGAATCAATCTTACCCAGAGACACGCTTGGAGATGAGAATCCGGCAGCCACGGGTCTTTCCCACCACCTCCATCTTGGGAAAAAGACCTTGTGGGTAGCTTCACCAGGGTTTTTATTAGAGGCTTTGGGACATATTTGCATTGGATTGATTATTCATGGGATTATACAGAACAGGGGTAGGATTACTTATTAGCAAAGTATTAGGATGTAAATTCAGGACCAGGGTAATATATATTAAACAGGGCTCAGCAAGCCAGAATTTCTTAAGATACATTTTTGCCAAATTCCTATTAGAGAATTCCCATTCCACAGACATGGTCCACACTTGCTATCATGGGAATCACACGGAGCTGTGCTCAAAACGCGTAAATCCTCAGGAACATGTGTGTTTACATGTGTGTGGAAAACACTGCTACACAGGGTGTGGACAATGTGTCTCTGTGTGATAAGTGTAACTGGATCAGAGGTCATAAAAATTAACACTGACTCACCTAGAGGAGAAACCAGAAGACAGATCATATGATAGGCATTGTTTTAGTTAGTCTGTTTGTACACTTACAATATACAAGCCTGGATACTGCAAGGCTGATCAAGCCTCATTGGTCCTTTGAGAAACATTTTAATGTCTAAAAAGTATGGGCATGATTAAAAGTGGTCAATTCAGTTTGTCGCTTGAGGTCCTGAAGATGAGAAACGTGCATATCAAGCTGACGAAGACCATTTCACCAAATTAGGTCATAGCCATTGGTTAGTGACAACCGAAGAAGAAAATAAAGTGCAAGTTTACAGTAGAAATACCTCAATCTTTGTCTAAGGTTTTCACTAGTCCTACTGTCAGGGACACGCTCCAGGGTCGGTGGTTCGCCACGTTACCAGCACCCCTCCCGGGGTATGGACGCAACAGGCTACTGGAGTGGCTGCTACAGAGTGGACTTAGGGCATCAAGAGGAAGGCAAGAAGAATCATCAAAAGAAAAATAACCTACTTTAACAGCATCAACAGCTTATTACTTAAGACTTTATTGTACAATCTGATTTTCAGAGCATGGCTTCTCTGTAGCATTAATATTCTGACAGCTTCAAGTTTGGGTCTATATTATTTTCTAAAGTAGAAACATTTACTTTATTTTCCAAATGAAAAAAAAATCTAGCTCTTGCTGAATATGTATATTTTAAAGGAATTCTTTAAGCAAGGTATTCTTGTAGGTAGTCTCAATGACAAATAAAAAATGAAGAAACTTTTGGTCCATAATCCTCTCTTTTCTCTTCTCATGCTGGGTTGCCATTAAGTCAAACCTCCATGGGAGTCTTAAATGCCGTGGCAGGCACGTTCCCGCCAGCTGTTTGTGGAATTGTATAGGTCACCCAGCCTCGGGGTTCAGTGTTAGTGTCCTTGGATCCCTTATGGCTCCACTGGAGGGTTGAAATTCAATCTTCAATCACTGTTCTGTAACAAATTGCTACTTTGGACTTTTGCTAAAAGAGTTGCCTTACTCCTCGCTTGAACTACTCATGGATGGTACAGAATTTTTTTTATAAAAAGGTAGGCTTCTGCTTGGCAGCGTGGGAGGAGTTGGGTTGTAGAATAATTTCTGGTAGGTGAAGGGGACTTAGAAGCCAGATTGTAGGATGAAATCACCCTGTTTAGAGAACAAGAGACATCCTCAAACATGTATTAACAGATCATTTTCTTTTGCCTAACTTTTGTGAAATGCTTACCCAGAGTATTACTGACTTACTATGAAAGAGAATGAGCATAGTCACCACTAAATTTCTTTAGGGCATGTTTTTTTGTGTGTCTGCATCGATGTCTGCAGTGCTAGAAAACAACTGTGAAAACGCCCTCTTGACAAACCTATTGGTAAATTATAAGTTTGTTTTAAAAAAAATATGCACTGCCAAAGGAAATATTTTAAAAGTTTACTTAATTATAAGAACCTCATTTCCCCTAATTAAACCTCACAGCTGGAAACTTTGCATATTGAGTTAAGCTAACCGGGTTGATACGAGAAGAGTAGTGATTAAAATAATCCCTAACAGTGAATAAACTAAAATTTCTTTTTAGTTAGGTTTCCCAACAGCGTGTTTTGTGCTCAGTTCTTATGTATTATTTCAATTATTCTAATTATATTTGGCTTACTCTAAATTAAAAATCACTTGCCTTTTTTTGTACATATTGACAGAAAGAGAGGAGAGGATCTCCTTACCTGTATTGAGTCCAGAGGAGAGTTCACAGCTTCTTTCTGTGAGGCATCATCAAGGTGCACAGTCCATGGGTGTCCACCCTAGGTTTTCACTTGCATTTTTAAAAAAAGGATAGGGAAAGCCCACAATTGGAACAGGGAATCTGATGTTGTGTCAGATCTTCTATAAGGAATTCCAACACATTAACTTCAAAACCCATTTTCCTCCTCACTTTCAATAATTGTAACAGTACCCATCCAGCAACTTTACTTCGGTCAGAGTGAAAATTTAAGCCGAAATGACCTGTTTATCCTTCACCTCTCACATGTAATTGACTCTTAGATTTTGGTTCTTGAATGTTTCCTCATGGTCCCTTTTCTGAATTCTCTTGGTCACTGTCTTAGATCAGGTTCCCTCCTCTGCTGTCTGATCATTGCAACAACTTCCAACAGGTGTCCCACCTGCAGTCCAGCCTTACGGACCTACTCCCCTTACAAAGCCGGATCAAAACTCTCCCGAGCCTGTGACACAGGGATTTTGTAAATTCTAAGGCATGGTACTGTTTATGAATCTTCTTTATGCATGAGATAAAGCTTTAGTGGCCTCCCAAAACCTGCACAGTAAATTCCAAAGCCTTTCTTTTCAGATTTTTTAATTGCTATTCAAGTACAGTTGTCTCCATTTTTCTGCCACCACTTTCCCCTGCCCCACCCACCCCTGACTCCCGTCCTCCATCCTACCCTCTTTGGCTATGTCTGTGTGTCCTTTTTACATGTTCCTTGATGACCCTTCCCTTTCTTTCCCCTGTTATTCCCCTCCCCCTCCCTTCTGGTTACTGTCAGTTTGTTCTTTATTCAGTGTATCTGGTTATATTTTGCTTGCTTGTTTGTTTTGTTGATTAGTTTCCACTTATAGGTGAGATCATATGGTATTTGTCTTTTACCACCTGGCTTATTTCATTTAGCATAATGTTCTCCAGTTCCATCCATGCTGTTGGAAAGGGTAGAGGCTCCTTCTTTCTTTCCGCTGTGAGTATTCCATCATGTAAATGTACACCTTTTTTATATATATTTTTAAATTATGCCGTGGACATTTTATTTTTTATTTTTTTCTTTCTTTTTTCTATTGTTGTTCAAGTACAGTTTTCGGCCTTTTCCCCTGACCCCTCCCCACCTCCCTCCCCCATTTCCACCCCCCTGTTGTTACCCATGTGTCCTTTATAGTTGTTCCTGTAAACCCTTCACCCTTCTCCCCCTTTATCCCCTCCCCTCTCCCTTCTGATCACTGTCAGCCTGTATTCAATTTCAATGTCTTTGGCTATACTTTGCTTACTTATTCATTTTATTAATTAGGTTCCTGCTAAAGGTGAGATCATATGATATTTTTCTTTCACTGCCTGGCTTATTTCACATAGCATAATGCTCTCCAGTTCCATCCATGCTTTCCCAAAGGGTAGGAGCTCCTTCTTTCTCTCTGCTGCATAGAATTCTATTGTGTAGATGTACTACAGTTTTTTGATCCATTCATTTACTGATGGGCATTTGGGTTGCTTCTGGCACTTGACTATTGTAAATTGTGATGCTGTGAACATTGGGGTACATAAGTTCTATTGGATTGGTGTTTCAGGGTTCTTAGGATATAATCCTAGCAGTGGTATTGCTGGGTCAAAAGGCATTTCCAGTTTTAGTTTTCTGAGGAAATTCCATATTGTTTTCCATAGTGGTTGCACAAGTCTGCATTCCACCAACAGTGCAGTGGGATTCCCTTTTCTCCACAACCTCTCCAACACTTGTTGTTTGTTGATTTGTTTGAATACTGATTTGAATACTGTTTTCTTTAGCTGTGCAGAAACTTTTTATTTTGATGAGATCCCATTTGTTTATTCTTTCCTTTATGTCCCTTGCTCTAGGAGACATATCAGTGAAAATGTTGCTGCATGGAATATCTGAGATATTCCTGCCTATGTTCTCCTCTAGGACTTTGATGGTGTCATGACTTATATTTAAGTCTTTTATCCACCTTGAATTTATTTTTGTGTATGGTGTAAGTTGGTGGTCAAGTCTCTTTTTTTTTGCATGTAGCTGTCCAGTTCTCCCAAGACCATTTGTTGAAGAGGCTATCTTTGCTCCATTTTATGCTGCTGCTCCCTTTGTCAAAAATTAATTGGCAATAGAGACTTGGCTTTAATTCTGGGCTCTCTATTCTGTTCCATTGGTCTATCTGTCTGTTTTTATGCCAGTACCAGGCTGTTTTTATTATAGTGACTTTGTGATACAGTTTGATATCAGGTATTGTGATTCCTCCTACTTTGCTCTTCTTTCTCAAAATTGCAGCTGATATTCGGGGTCATTTATGGTTCCATATAAATTTTTGAAATGTTTGTTCTATATCTGTGAAATATGCCATTGGTATTTTGATAGGGATTGCATTGAATCTATAAATTGCTTTGGGTAGTATAGACATTATGATGATGTTGATTCTTCCAATCCATGAGCACAGTATATGTTTCCATTTGTTTGTGTCTTCCATGATTTCTTTCTTCAGTGTTGTGTAGTTTTCTGAGTACAGGTCTTTTACCTCCTTGGTTAGGTTTATTCCTGAGTAATTTATTTTCTTTTTGTTGCTATACCAAATGGGATTTTTTTTCCTGATTTCTGCTTCTGATGTTTCATTGTTGGTATACAAAAATGTCTTTGATTTCTGGATATTGACTTTGTATCCTGCTTTTTTGCCAAATTCATTGATTAGGTTGAGTAGTTTTTTGGCGGAGCCTATAGGATTTTCTACGTACACTATCATGTCATCTGCAAACAATGACAGTTTTGTTTCCTCCTTTCAAATTTGGATGCCTTTTATTTCCTTTTCTTGTCTGATTGCTGTAGCTAAAACTTTAAATACTATGTTGAATAGAAGTGGTGATAGTGGACAACCTTGTCTTGTTCCTGATTTTAGTGGGAAAGATTTTCGTTTTTGCCCATTGAGTATGATGTTGGCTGTAGGTCTCTCATATATGGCCTTTATTATGTTGAGGAATGCTCCCTCTATTCCCACTTTGCTGAGTGTTTTTATCATAAATGGGTGTTGTACCTTATCGAATGCTTTCTCCGCATCTATTGATATGATCATGTGATTTTTATCTTTGCTTTTGTTTATGTGATGTATTACATTTATTGATTTGAAAATATCATACCATCCTTGCATCCCTGGGATGCATCCCATTTGGTCGTGGTGTATGATCTTTTTAATGTATTGGTGGATGCAGTTTGCCAATATTTTGTTGAGGATTTTAGTGTCTATGTTCATCAGTGATATTGGCCTGAAGTTTTCTTTCTTTGTTGTTTCTTTATCTGGTTTTGGGAGTAGGGTGATGCTGGCTTCAAAAAAAAAGAGTGTGGGAGTCTTCCGTCTTCTTGGATTTTTTGGAATAGTCTGTGAAGGATCGGGGTTAGCTCTTCCTTAAATGCTTTGTAGAATTCACCTGTGAAACCATCTGTTCCAGGGCTTTTCTGTGTCAGGAGTTTTTTGATTATTGCTTCAATTTCATCTGCTGTTATTGGCCGGTTCAGGCTTTCTGCTTCTTCTTCATTGAGTTTTGGAAGATTATATTTTTCTAGAAATTTGTCCATTTCACCTAGGTTTTCAAATTTCTTGGCATACAGTCCTTCATAGTAGTTTCTTACAATCCTTTGTATTTCTGTGGCATCAGTTGTAATCTCTCCTCTTTCATTTCTGATTGTGTTTATTTGGCTCCTCTCTCTTTTTTTCTTGATAAGCCTGCTTAAAGGCTTGTCAATTTTGTTTATCTTTTCAAAGACCCAGCTCCTGGATTCATTGATCCTTAGAATTGTGTTTTTAGTCTCTGTCATTTAATTCTGCTCTGATATTTGTTATTTTCTTCCTTCTACTTGCTCTGGGCTGTCTTTGTTGTTGTTCCTCAGGTTCTTGTAGGCATAGGGTTAGGTTGTTTGTTTGAAATGTTTCTATCTTTTTTAGGTAGACCTGTATTGCTATGAACTTCCTTCTCAGGACTGGCTTCACTGTGTCCCATAAGTTTTGGGTTGTTGTGAGTTCATTTTCATTTGTTTCCAGAAAATTTTTGATTTCTTCCCTAATCTTATTCTTGACCTATTTGTTGTTTAATAGCATGCTATTCAATCCCCATGATTTTGAGCATTTACATTTTTTTCCTTTGGGTTGGTTTCTAATTTCAGTCCCTTGTGGTCAGAGAAAATACTTGATATAATTTCAATTTTTTTTTAATTTGTTGAGGCTTGTTTTGTGTCCTATCTTATGGTCTATCTTTGAAAATGTTCCATGTGCATTTGAGCCCTGGCTGGTGTAGCTCAGTGGATTGAGCATGGGCTGCGAACCAAAGGGTCGCCGGTTTGATTCCCAGTTAGGGCACATGCCTGTGTTGCGGGCCAGGTCCCCAGTGGGGGCCACATGAGAGACAACTGCACATTGATGTTTCTCTCCCTCTCTTTCTCCCTCCCTTCCCTTCTGTCTAAAAATGAATAAATTCTTTGGAAAATTTAAAAAAAAAAGAAAATTTTCCATGTGCATTTGAAAAGAATATGTATTTAGCTTCTTTGGGATGAAAGGCTCTATATATACCAGTTAAGTCTGTTTCATCTAGGGCATTGTTCAATGCCACAACATCTTTGTTGGTATTTTGTTTGGAAGATCTGTCCATTTTTGACAGTGGGATGTTAAAATCCCCTATATAATTGCATTGCTCTCAATATCTTTCTTGAAGTCCTCCAAGATTTTCTTTATGTATTTGGGTGCTCCTCTGTTGGGTGTGTATATATTTACAATGTTTATGTCTTCTTGGTGGGTTCTTCCCTGAGTATTATGAAGTGTCCTTCTGGGTCTCTCTTTATGTCCTTATTTTTGAAGTCTATTTTGTCTGTTATGAGTATTGCTACCGCAGCTTTTTTTTTTTTTTTCCTGTCTGTTTGCTTGGAAAATTTGTTTCCAGCCCTTCACTTTCAGTCTGTGTAAGTCTTTTGTCCTGAGGTGGGTCTCTTGTAGGCAGCATATGTGTAGGTCATGCTTTCTTATCCATTCTGCTATTCTATGTCTTGTGATTGGAGCATTTAATCCATTGACATTTAAGGTTATTATTGATAGGTACTTATTCATTGCCATTTTTTTGTACCTGTGTCCCCCCGCCCCTTTCCTTTCCGTAAAGCAGTGCCTTTAGCATCTCTTGCAGAGCTGATTTGGTGGAGGTGTATTCTTTTATAATTCGTTTGTCCAGGAAGCTCCTTATTTGGCCTTCTTTCTTGATTGAGAACCTTGCTGGGTACAGTAGCCTTGGTTGCAGGCCTCTGGTTCTCATTACTTGGAATATTTATTCCCATTCTTTTCTGGCTTGAAGCGTTTCCATTGAGAAGTGAGCTGCTAACCTTATTGGGGTTCCCTTGTATGTTACTTCCTGTTTCTCCCTTGCTGCCTTTAAGATTCTCTCTTTGTCTTGGAATTTTGCCATTTTAATTATGATGTGTCTTAAAGTGGGCCTCTTTGGGTTCCTTTTGATTGGGACTCTCTGTGTTTCCTGGATTTGTGTGACTTTTTCTTTCATCCGATTAGGGAAGTTTTCTGTCATTACTTTTTCAAACAAGTTTTCTATCCCTTGCTTTTCTTCTTCTCCTTCTGGTATCCCTGTTATACAGATATTATTACGTTTCATGTTTTCCTGCATTTCCCTTAATCCCCCTTCCTTCTTTCTGAGCCTCTTTTCCTTTTCTTGCTCTTTCTCGGTGTTTTTTCTATCTTGTCCTCCAGCTCGCTGATTCAATCCTCTGCTTCATCAAGCCTGCTTTTGATTCCTTCTACTGTGTTCTTCAATTCAGAAATTGTATTCTTTGTTTCCTCTTGGCCCTTGTTGATAGTTTCTCTTTCCTTTTTCATGTTGATATAGTTTGCAGTGAGTTCATTGTAGTTTCCCTGTAGTTTCTGGTAATTCTCTGTGAGCTTTTTGAGCTTCCTGATAACCAATGCTTTGAACTCAATATCTGATAGTTGACTTGCCTCTATTTCATTTATCATTCTTTCTGGGGCTTCCTCCTTTCTTTTCATTTGGAGATTGTTTCTTTGTCTTCCCATTGTTTGTGAGACTCTTCTTGCTAGCCTCTGTTTCTTAAATTGATCTGTTCTGACTCCCTGGGTTTATGGTATGAACTTCTATGGTAGAATACCTTTGAGATTCAATGGTGCAGTCTCCTTAATCTCCTGAGCTTGCTCGTCTTGGGCTGTCATTTATGCTGGCTCTCTGTATGTCTTTGTGTTTTGATTGTTGTTGGGTCTTTCTTTGGTCAGTCCTTTCCTCCAGCTGGTTAACTGAGGATCACTCCGTCCACCATGCCTTGTATTCTATTGTGCAGGTGTGGACAGGTTGTGTTGAAGCTGATTCTTCTGTGTGAACAAGGTTTTGAGGCTTCTCTCTCACTCTTGTTCGCTTGTTTGTTGTGGGTAATTTCTCCACCAATTGGTTGTATTTTCCGCTCAGTTCTGGATTGAGGTTAGTGTGGGTTCCACTTCCTCCTTCACCTTCTTCCATTATTTTCTGTTGGTGGTTCCTTTGTTGGTAGATTTCCTCTTCCAGCAGGTGTACTGGTGTTCACCGCTCCCACCTTGCAAGTTCTCTGGAGTAGCAAAGTGAAATTTGTCTTACTGTCTCTGTTTTTTGGGATGACCCCTGTTTGTGTCTAACTGGTCTTTTCTCAGCTTCAGGTTTTAATGTCTCACCTGTGGGAAAAGAAGAGAAAATAAAAGGGAAGGGAGGAAAGAAGAAGGAATAAAAAGGAAAGGAAAGGAAGGAAGGAAGGAGAAATAAAAAAGAAAGAAGGAAAGAAAGGAAGAAGGATTTTTTTTTTTTTTAAGCCTTACGCTGGCTTTAAACCAGTCAGGTCTGTTCTTCTGGTCTTCCTGGTTGTGTCAGGCTGGGAAGGTATTGGTTTCACTTTTCTCCCTTACCGAGATGCACTCTTCGCTGCTGTCCAGCCTCCGTTCCAGTTCCTAGGTGCCCTTCTGCACCCAGCCTAGGCCTGTAGTCCCCTAGTTGTGCTGTCTTTCAGGTACACCAATTAGGGGCAACTCACACACTGCCTTCTTGCTCTTTGCTGCTGTAGAAGCTAAGGACTGTCAGCACCCCTTCTTGGTAGTTTAGGCTTCCACTGAGTCAAGTCTGTCTGAGGACTGCAGCTCCCCTCTGCAGGGTACTTCCACCTATCTCCTACAGAGCCAGTTGGCCCTGCAGGGCTCCATGCGCAGGGGCTGGGTCGGGGGTGCTTCCTCCGGGCACTCCAGGCATGTGCTCCATGGACCTGTGTGCACTGCCCCCGCAAGGCCTGAGTGAGTGTGGGTGGGTTGCTGCCAGGCCACAGATCACCAGTTGAACACCATCCCCAGTGCTGTTGGAGTGGGCACAGGCGGGCAGCAGATAACTGGGTGCACACAGTACCGATTCCCCTGGATTGGGTGCAGGCGAGCTGCCGCCTGGCCAGGGGCCACCAATTCTGCACCATTCCCTGTTCTGGTGTGGGTGTGGACAGGCTGCCCTGGGCCTCCGATCACTGGTTGCACACTGACCCTGGGGCTGTGGGGGGAGAGGTGTAGGAGGCTGATGGCTGCTGCAGAAAATTCCCCAAACAACCGCAGAGTGCCTCTTTTTTCCTAAATTTCTTTTTGAAAAATTCTTCCCATTTAAGCCCGCTGGTCCAGACAAGCACCTGGCCTCTCACACAGCCCAGCCTGGCTCTCTCCCAAGAATCTGGCAGCAGACCCGGTGGGCACCGGGCCTGGGGCTGCCGCCCGCCCTGGTCCCCACGCTGCTCCCAGGGACCTTACTGTCTCAAAGCACTCTCCTTACCATCCGATCATTCAATGTGCCCTATAGTTTTGGTCTCCAATCTTCATATATGCTGGAAGACCGTTGGCTGTTCGCTCTGCTCCTCAGAAGATCGGCCAGGTGTTTCACCAGCGGGCAGAGGATGTGGACTCCGCCCCCACCTATCTTGCCGCCATCTTTTTTTCAGCTCTCTTTTTCTTTAGATTGTCAGGTAAAAAAATGACAACAGCCAACATAACAATAGCTATCCAGTGTTAATTTAACCAAAATTATATCTATTTTTGTCAGATCAGCAAAAAATATTTTTTGGTGTGCCACAGAATTTTAGTAATTAGGTTATGTGTACCATGAGATGAAAAAGGTTGAAAATCTCTGGACTAGACTGGCACACATAATAAGACTAACCGTTATCTGTGAGATTATTGTTATCTACAGTTAATGAAGAGACTGAGGCTTGACTGAGATAACTGAGCTAGTTAGTTTCTGGAAGGTGTAGCTGGTCTCTTCCCAGAGGAAGGGCTTGCCTCTTTCAGAAATGGGTGGGCTAGTCAGAAAGAGGGCCAATCCACTATGCTTCTTGAATCTCTCTCTTGTGATACAGCTTATTTCAGAATCTAACCTCATTAAACAATGTGTGCTTTATTGGGAGATTTCAGAGTAGAATGAAAGAAAGAATAACAGATCAGGACATAAAGATGCTAGTTTCATTTCTGATACTAATTAGCTGATTACTCTGAGTTTTCTTTATTTATACAATAGGGGTAGTAATGTTTATCCCATTTTGTTAGCATCAAATTAGATTAATTAATATTAAAGTGTTAAATAATGTCATATTCATAGTATTACTATCCATTCAAGCTTTAGAGCACTTTTTAAATGCATTTTTTTATTCCCTGACATATTGAGAAGTCAGTGAAAGGGCTGTCACTCTACCAGCTGATGTGCTCGGTCAGTATGCAAAATACACTGAGTAACTTTCCTGAGTGAACTCGTGGTATGCAAACGCCCTTCACATGCATTCTTTTTGCTAGTCATCCATCAATCTGTCCATTTGCAGTGTAGTATCTGTTCATCTTGTAACAGGAAACACTTTGATATGTTACCCATTACCTTAATTCTTCCAAAAGTAGACTTGCAGCTCAACGTATAGCTGTTTTCTGATGTCCAGTTTGTTTACTCGAGCGAGTAGTCTACACCTTTCATGTTGAATTGCAAGATAGGAAATGCCCATCCAACTTCCCTGGGATAGAGGGAGTCAAAATGTATACACAGAATTCAAGAAATCTTTTCCAGTGTTCTAGAGACAATAGTTTCACATAGGCAAGCTAACCCAAAGACGAACTTAGACAATCACACTTGGCGTTGAGGAAAAGGCTTCTTCTCTCAGCACTCATGGTTCCATGTCACCTAGCTGCGCATGCACTGGTGGTCATTCCGGCCACTGGAGGTGGCACTAAAAACCAAGCAGCAGAAAATGGAGGTATATTAAACTTGATTTGACTTTTGTATCTCACTAAATGATCAGTTTCTGATTTTATTGGAATAGACTTTGCTATCTAACTCCTACCCAAAATAACACAAAATCATGTAGAAACTATAGTTTGCAGAAACTCTGTTACTGTCGTTATTGGATGATTCAAATCATGGTCACGCCATAATCTGGAGTTCCTGGATCCATCAAAGTTTGTGTATATCCTGATGCCTGGTCACCTGTCTATGGACACATAGCAACTCCTCTAAAATAGCACCTGCTTTAAGAGAGTGGTTAACCAGCACCTGGCTGGTGTGGCTCAGTGGATTGAACACTGGCCTGTGAACCACAGGGTCGCTGGTTTGATTCCCAGTCAGGGCACATGCCTGGGTTGTGGGCCAGGTCACCAGGAGGGGATGTGTAAGAGGCAAGCATACATTGATGTTTCCCTCCATCTCTTTCTCTCTTCCTTTCCCTCTCTCTAAAACTAAATAAATAAAATTAGGATTCAATCTCACCTCTTTATGAAGTGGGATCATGATACAACTGCCAATGGCCCTTTTTCATCAGAGCCATAAAAAATATTTAAAAATTACAGCTTAACACATAAGATCATAATTTGGCCTGGGCCAGATCCATGAACACAGAAGTTGGGCATCATCAGCCTTAAGCATGAAAAGTCTGTGGGGGACCGAGAGCAATGAGATTTTAGGGCAAAGGAATCACGGCTGGTGGTGGTGGAGCTAAAGGCTGCATGGCCTTTCCAGACGTGAAGAAACCCACTGAGTAACCCCAACCTGCTCGGCCCAGGATAACATGGCCCAGGAGATATCAACTTAGCTAATAGGGGTATTAATTAGAGCTTTTAAATTCCCACTTTAAGGAAAGGTTTGAATCTTCATGGTTATAAAATACTTACCTCATGAAATCCTAGACTGCTCGCTATACAGATGAAGTTATCAGTGACACTATATGCTTTAATTTTCCAGTCTTTTTAGAAACTGTCATTTGATCAAGTGCTTTCTTATGATTGTGCCAAATGAGTAGCCCTGTTTCGATCTTTCCTAATGCCTCTTCCTCTAGTGAGCAGGGGGCGAGGCCGAGAGTCAGACTGAGAGGCAGCTGGTCTCCCTGTGAGGTTGAACCTCCAAAGGCACCTACTCACTCCCTCCATAATTAAGAATGAGCACTTGCCCAGCTTTGTGTGTTTGGGGGGAGGGGGATGGGGAGAAGCTTATTGTATAGACACAGTCTAGGAAAATGTTTGGTCAATTGGAGTTTTCACAGCTCTTTAACTGCATGCAAATTAATTCCCACAAATATCCATGATTATAAGAAAGTATGCAAAATACCATGTGAAGCATTAAGCATAATACATGGATCAGTAAGAAAACTACTGTTGTGAAGGTGTTTCTATTTGTTTGTGTCTATATTCTTTGGGCCTACAGTAAAGAAGCAGGGATACTGCTTGAGCCATTGGGAGTATGTATGGTTAATGTGGGGTGTGGTTAAGATTCATAGATTTAGAAGGATGTTTCACCTTGGAGCTTGATAAAAGGCCATGCTTGACCCCGAGATAAGAATTGTTAAAATTCACTCCTTTCCCCTTGCCATGTAGCGACAGAATTTAGGCACAAAACATTCAGCCCCTCTCAACCTGTGTTAGAAATATTGTAATTGATGTCGTCAAAATGTAATGTGATACTTTACATTTTGTTCCATAACCATAATGAAGACTGCCAAGCTTTCTACAAATTGATTGTGAAAGTTACAATCCATAAGCAACATTTACATCATAACAAGTGGGGTATATTGGGTTTGATCCCCAGTCAGGGCACATACCTAGGTTATGGTGATGCTTTCTCTCTCTCTCTCCCTACCTCCCTCCGTCCCTCCCTCTTTCTCCTGCTCTCTCTCTCCAATAAACCTATCCTTAGGTGAGGATTTAAAAAAAAATGATTTTATTGTTCTTTACATCACTGCTTCCTGTCTGAAACTGGTGACTAGTTGGTTTTGCTTTCTCTGGGATGTCTTGTTACCTTTATAATTTCTTGAATTCTCTACTTTTATTTAAACTTCAAGTTCTTCAAATGTCTCATCCGTTCTCTTCTTTGCTGTGGCCTCTGTGCAGCTTCCCTCTTTGGGCCCCGAGCCTCCCACTCTGGGATAGACGGGCTGCTTTCCTTCTGGGCTCCGGTCCACGTGTGGCCGCTCCCTCTCACTGCCCTCCTGCCTCGGGACCACTGTTTTCCAGGTAGCATATTCAGTCATGTGCAGGTAAATGTACAGCAAAAAGCTCTCATAGCACACACAAAACCCTTATTTTTAGCCTTTCCCAATGTTCATGTTGTAAATATTCCCATAATTGCCGATGTCACGTTCCTAGCTTGAGGTCACTGACCTTGGAGTTGGGAAGAGACGCATCTGACCCACGTCCCCAGGCCTATGCCAGCAGCTTCGGCACACCATTTCGACTGAGAGATTTCTAAAGTATATTCATACTTCTCCTGAGTTAACAAAGCCACCAGAATATCATTTAATTTCATTTAGTGGCTCTGGGTCATCATTATTAATGTCAAGCTCTGAGGCAAAACGCAATGTCTCTAGAGTATGACATGTAGAAAGAAGATATCTGCTTATAAACTCAATGTCTAAAGAGCGTAACATAAAATTTAGATTAAAAATTGAGTAAAATTGCAGTGGCATTTTATTTTTGAAAGGCATTGTGATGTCGTTAGTTGATTTTTTAAAATATAATACTCAGCCTTGGCTGTGTGGCTCAGTTGGTTGGAGTGTTGTCCCATACGCCAAAAGGTTGTGGGTTCGATTCTCGGTCAGGGCACATACCTAGGTTGCAGGTTCAACCAATGTCAAGGTACATCCTGGAGGCAACCAGTCTATGTTTCTCTATCACATTGATGTCTCTCTGTGTCTCTCTGTCTCTCTGTCTCTCTCCCCTCCTTCCTCTTTCTCTAAAATCAATAAATATATCCTTAGGTGAAGGTTTAAAAAATAATAAAGTACAAAACTCAATAAAATACAAATCTAGTGCTCATGGTCTGTGTAGCGGTTATAGCTCTCTCACCTGCTCTTTGTTATGATCCCCCATTTGATGTTCTTAATGGCCTTGTGTTTGTACCCTCATTTCAAGCCATCATAAGTCCATTTTTAAGTTATCAGAGAACAAACTAATAAATGGAGAGATATAGAGCCTTCAATAAGGAATGTGAATTTTCTGATAATTGCTGTTAATGTGGCTTATATTCATTATGCATGCTTTCTTTAATATCATGAAAGAGAATGCCATCCATAAATTTTCTGACAGAAAAAAAATGAGTTTTTCTCTGTTTGAAAAGTTCATGTTAAAGGTTTTTGTGATGTGCGACAACTTTAAAACAGGTTGCTTCTGAAAATAAATTGCCTGCTGCTGCTGCTGCTGCATTTTAGGGAAAAGTTCCTGGGACCAAATTAGAGTCACAAGCAGAGACAAACAGGATTGAAACTGCAGTGGGTGCTGCCCCTTATCATGCTCTGATTATTTTTTTAGCCATTCCTGTGCATCTTACCCACATCTGTGAGTGCAGGGTGGTGACAAATCACTCAACGATCAGCAAATGCCCATGAAATGAGTGTGGTTCTGGTTGGTTGTCTGTAGCGTTTGCTCTTTTCTCGTCCACAGCTTACTGAAGGTGAATCTTAACCAAGGTTGATTCAGCTTACTGGATGGTGGACATGTCTTTATGTCCAAGGAAATTAAAGCTGTTCAGGCATACACCTGCCATATAACTAGAAAAATACCTAGGGTACCATTTTTATTTCAAATCTGCAGTTTCTAGGGCCATAAGTATGGCTAATGGTTGGATCGTTTTATTAGAATTACTATTATATCAAAGTAAATCTAGAAAAATGCTTGAAATGTGTAAATTAGTGTCCAAATACAGCAGGTGGAATCATAAATTTTTTAGATATAGAATACAATAAATATTATGTGCACATGATAATGACATTGTTGGCCTTCACTGGACTATACAAAATTCATCTCTCCCTTCATAAGTGCTTTCCGTGTGTATTTTAAATGCACTGTGGAATTATTTAAAAATGTAGTTTGCATCATGCAAATACAATAAACTGTGGCACATCTAAAATTGTTATGGCTCCATAATATTTATTTGGATATTCAAAGATGATGATTCCGCCTAATCTAAGGTGAATTTGCATGAAGGTATATAATCTCAAAAAATGTGATTCAAAGGGATTCTTTAGTCTTTCATGAGGTCACTGAGCTCAGAGTAAATCAATAAAATAAGCTTCATTTTGAAAAACTGGCTGGTCATGTCATTGTCATCGGTGACAGTCCAATGAAAGGAAAATACACAAAACAGAAGATTTGATCATTTATGTTTCAAGAGGAAGGCAGGGGTGGTAGGGGGGTTGTTTTTTTAAAACAATACTAGTTTTAGCATCGCCAGTCTGGACTTATGGTTCTGAATGTTATACTAAGCCAACCATTTTACTAAAAATAATGATGAATTACTATCATAAAATATAGTGTCATAAAATAGCTGTCTAGATTTTCTACTATAGAAAGTGATTTAAGGAGTATAGCTCTCCAGATAGGTTTAAAACCTATTGATACTTGAAGTCATAATGCTCAAAGTTATCTCTGTCTATTTTCTGAGAAAAGCCATATAAAACAGTACCTGAAGTAGGTATCACAAGCCCAGCGATCACGCTGTCCGTTCCCACGAAGGAGCACATGCAGACTCCTCTAACTGTAAAACGAAGTTGAAGATGGAGCGATGCTGTGCGGGAGAAGTGCTCACGGGCTCTCCTTGCTTTGTTCTAGCTGTCGGCGTTGGAGAGGCAGATCTTCGACTTCCTTGGTTTCCAGTGGGCGCCTATTCTTGGAAATTTTCTACATATAATAGTTGTCATACTGGGTTTGTTCGGAACAATTCAGTACAGACCCCGATACATCGTGGTGGTAAGTCTTATTTTTACCATGTCTTTCCATATAAACACTACAGAATTGCTGCGAGGACACGAATAATTGAAGTTGCTCCCTCAGCAATGACACAGCATTGCCGTGGTACCCGTCACAGACTGAATCCCGTCAAGGAGACGATTATCTGGGGAAAGGGTGACGGCGAATGTTTACAAAGACAGCAAAGCAACATGTCTGTAAACGTGAGACTCACAGTGTTAACGAAGTTCAAGTCTCACAAGGAATTGTTTTTTAATTTAAAATGGGGCTTGGGTAGATAGAGTAAGAGGTTTGTTGAGGTCTTGATGTCACGATGAGATGTAAATATACATGAACTGCCATTTAAATTGGCATGTATCACCCCACAAAGGTAACCTACCTAACCAGAACTGTTTGTTAACTGAAAACAATAATGTAATATAATTGTAATTGATTTAGAACACTGCAAATGCATGTGCTAAAGGTTATTTGGTACTTGCCTCTACTGTATTTTATATAGTGTGTTACTGAACACTTCCTGTTTTGTTAAGAGAAATTTGGAACATGAATCCACACTGCACCTACATCAAACAGGGTCAGCACCCCCTCCTTTGGAGGACAATTGAACGAGGTGTATGGGGTGGGCCACAGTAAAATGGAAGTTCTTCACAGTAATCAGTTTTCTATAAAAAAGTAATATTTTAGGCTGCATGTATAAGAAGGTTCTAAGAAATAACAAGCATAGAAAAATAATTGTCAATAGAACTGGCATACTCTAAAATGCTCACTGAGCCTGAATTAATATATAGTATTCAGTAGAATTATGCAAAATTTTCTTGTAATATAGTAGTAACATTGCCTCATTAGAAGAAAACCTAGACTTTAAAAGATGCCATCTTTCCATTTTGATTTAATCCAATCACCTCTATAGAGAAGAATAAAGTTAGAAAATTTTCCATAAATGCATTAATTCTCTATTTTGAATCTCAAAATTGGCTCTTTGATACCTTTCACCATGTCCCAGAGTGACCCACAGCACAGACTCTGTGCTCAGAATGGTTTCCCCGGGGGCATGGCAGTGACTGACGTCAAGACGTCACTCCGTCACTCCGCCCGCAGGGCCTGCAGTTCTTGCTCTGAGCCTCTTCTAAGCTTTGGTATAATATACCAAAAAGGAGTCTCATGAAGTTGGACTTGCAGTACAAGATGCTTTATATGCATAATATCAAATATTGTTGGATTTTATGTTCTAGTTCCTTGCAGTGAACACAGAGCACTCTTATTTAGTATGAACTTTTTATTTTATGATGCTGGTGTTCTGCTGAAGCACAAAATGCCAGAGGGCTATAAAACCAGTGGCTTCAATGGGATGAAATTGTTGGTATACGTTAGTGACATTAACTAGTCCTATTGCTCCTACCTTCTACACCTTAGCTCTTCACACTCTGCGCACACCTATCTATGCTGAGCATTCTCTCTCCTGTATACAGACTTCTTGCTTGCAGTCAGCTGTCCTCCCTTCCAGTGTGCCCTTTGCTCTTTTCCTGAACCACTGGCTTAAAAGCCGTCACAAACTCTGAGCAGGATGAAGTATAAGAATAACCTGGGTTGACCAAACTGACCAAAGTCAGGTCTCACAACCAGTTGTTCCTTCCTTCCTCATTTCTTCTGTCATTCCTTTCTTCTGCCCTTCCACTCTCCCTTCTTCCCTTTTTCTTTCTTAACTTTCCTCCTTCCTCTTTTATTTCTGTATTCATTTAAATCTTATATATTGAGTTTCTGCTATGTATTTGGCATTGCTTTGGGTTCAGGGTACATTGGTGAGCAAACACAAACATTAATATTCTGTCCTCCTGGCTACCTACAGTCAGGTGAGGGGAAGCAGGCTTTATCAAATAATCACCCACAAAAGTGTTAAAATGTAACCGTGACCAGGAGTACACATGCCATGAGGTGTGTAACGTGGATGTCCATCTGACCCTGCAGCAGTGAATGCAGAGCAGAGGACTGCAGTGTGAGTTTAAGTTCACCAGGGAAGAAGGGACTGGAGGGGTTCTGGGCAGGAAGCACTATAAGGCACATAGTAGGATGTCAGTAGTACTAGTTCCCATTCACTCATTAAGCATTTATTGAGAACCTACTGCACTGTGATAGGGTTGACAAATAGAAAAGAATGTAAATTACAAATTACGGCATCCCTGCTCTCCAGGGGCTCCTGAAGTAAGGCGTGCGGAAGCACAGGGTGAGAACAAGGATGAGGCAGAGGCCTGGGGAGGGCGTGAGCCAGCCTCAGAGAGGTGCAAGGACAGAGAGTTTGTGCCCTCAGCGTCCTGGGCCCTCCATTTCCACCTGGACAGAGAGGCTGCTCTCCAGCCTCTCACATGCGTAGCCATGCCTGGTGTTTGCGCCCAGCTCTAGCAACCTTTTCTCCTTCTCACACACGCTTCTTTCCACACGCCGCCTCCCGCCACCACTCTGAATGGCTTGTGCTTTCCTAAGACCATATGCTGTTGTTTGCCTCTCCGGTTTGCACACACCTGGAGCGCCTTATGCTTCTTCCCTACTTGGGAAGTGTGCAATAATTTTTTCAACTGAAGGGTCATCCCTTAAAAGCCTTACCTGATCACCCGTCTGGGACAAGTGCCACTTCGTCTCTGTTCTCTTAGATACTGCGGACTCTTTTTCTCCTAGCTCTCTACACCACAGGTGGCAAACACAAGGCCCGTGGCTGCATCCAGCCCTCCACCTTGTTTTATCCGGCCCGGCACCTTGTTTCTACCCAGGTGGCAGCGCCGAGCTCTCGCTTAACTGTTAAGGAGTAGTTACATTTGTACAGTCCTAAAATTATATTCAGCCCTTTGCAGGCAACCATGAGGCTGGTGTGGCTCCCAGTGAAAATGAGTTTGACACCCCATTCTACACAGTCACCATCCTTGCCTCCGGCCCACCTCGCCCCTTTCCGCAGGGTTCTCCCGCCAGGCAGACCAGGCCTATCCACTGCTGTGTTCCGGGTCTATCCCAGTGTGCTTAATACTTGATTGAACAAATAATAAGTGAATTAAATGTTATTGGATGAAGGGATTTTACAGGATGAACAGGAAGCAGTTTCTAATTCAAGAACATGTCTGAGTTCAACAAGAAAACTTGGCCTCACGGCCTTGCTTATCTCAATCTGACTTGAGGGTTCACATGAAAAAGTGGTGTGTGCCACTCTGCTGGCACCTACGTCAATCAACTTACTTTTTTCTAAGCATTATGATATCTTGGGCTCCTGCCACTGTAATTAAGGAGGTCTCGCAGCACAGGCTATCAGAAAAATTTGCCCAAATCACAAAATGAGAGAGTAATAATTCCCCTTGGATACTGTCACTACTGAAAAGGTATAATTTGTTATTTCTATGTGTATTTTTAGAACACAAAACAGCTTCATTACATAGTACTCTTTTACTGGTTAAAATTTATTTTAGCTATGGTGTAAGGTGGCATATATGCATTAGGGAATACCAAGTTTAGTTGAAGCATTTGAATGCACCTTTTGTGTTTCTTTAGCTAGAGACGAAATGCAGCAGAGTGGGGGCTGCGAAATCCTATTGAGCAGTCAAACTGCTGCTCCAGAATCAGCTGTTCACTCCTGTTTACTCCTATGTCAGATATTCAAACATCTTACTTAGGAATTCCAAAATGAGGCTGTGCCCTAGAATTGTGTAAATCATCATTATTTCCTGGGCAGTAAATTAATTTAATCAAGCAGTTTTCAATTAATTTAAAGGTAGAAACATTAGCTAATTTAATATATTTTAAATAAAGATTAACTTTGAAGTTAAAATTAACTCAAAATTGCCTTTAAAATTTAAAAAAAGCCACATAAATTGCCTAGGCCCACAATTTTGTTATTTGGACGTTTATGCCAATGCTTATGTACAAAGGACAGCCACTTGCTTTAAACTTAAATTGTCCTGTAGGAAAATTTCCCCGCTGTCATTTGTCATCACACGTCTCCTTCCTGGGCCACTGCCCGACATGACAGTTGTGAGGGTCAGGTTTCCGTTTCGTTGGTGCCACATTTAAATCCTCTCCCACCAGTGATTGCCTGTGAACACTTAGGACATTAATTCGCTTTCTTTGTACCATAGTTAATTTGTAAAAACCTGATTCATGGTTGTTTTTAAGAATTATGTAATGTTTGTGACTTGCTTAGCATAACTTAACAGAGACAGTGCTGAATCAGTCATTGAGCTGTGTAATATCTCCCTTTTTTCTAACCTGTGGTTCATAGCATTTTGTCTGATTGACACACAGATGAATGAATGAATGGGCTTTCTGGTCCTTGGAGAGCAAACAAGCTTAGGAAGTAAAAACAAATCATATTATAGACTAATTGCCCGATGGCAGAGAAACAGACTGCGTGGCTTCTGAAGTTCATTTCAATTAAAAAATGCTGAAATATCCTCATAAAACTGGGAAGTAGTTCCAAAACCACATAGAACATGTGAACTTTTTAAAAAATCTTTATAGTCTTTGTCTATGTGAATTAGGATTTAAAATATGTGTGCTTAACTTAGGATAAACAGGTAGATAGATGATAGACAAGTATAGAGTGGCTTTGTTTTTGTTTTTGTTTTATTTTCCCACTGGGAAGTGAAGTTTTCTGTACTGCAAGTATATTTATCTAGATATGTGAGCATGAAGGCATGCTCCGTGATAATCAAAGAGTGTTTGTTAAAAATGGAGTCTTATCTCTTTATTCTTCTTCTTTCAATTGAATTATAAATAAAATAACCCACATCAAAAAAGAATACATAGCCCTGGCTTCTGTGGCTCAGTGGATTGAGTGTCGGCCTGAGTACTAAAGGGTCTCTGGTTCGATTCCCAGTCAGGGCACATGCCTGGGTTGAGGGCCAGGTTCCCTGTACGGGGCATGTGAGAGGCAACCACACATTAATGTTTCTCTTCCTCTCTTTCTCCCTCCCTTCCCCTCTCTAAAAATAAAAATAAATTCTGTAAAAAAAAGAGTGTCCTTGATAAAAATTATTTTCTAAAAAAGAATACATATGTTGTCCTGACACTTCCTGCCCAAGTAAAAATATTTATGGACATATTTGTATTGCTAGAAATTTCTTTCCTTTTATTTCCATGTAAAGACTCCTGTCTCAGGGGCACACTGAGGTGTACAGTTTTCATCTCATTACAATCCAGAGGTTAATCATACAAATTATCTTTGTATGAGGAGAAAGAAACTTACATTGTTTCTTTAAAAAGTGATGTCCATATGATGCAAACACATTAATCACGAAATACAAAAGAAACCATCATTCCAAAAACACTGCCAGTTATAGAATACACACAAATAAAATAAATTTTTGGTAAACTGATAGTTCAGTGAATTGATTATTTGATAAATTGCAACATTAGGTGATGCGTTAACTCTCAGACTAATCTACAGTCCTTTTCTTAAGATTTTCTAAAATGAAACTTATCATGTAAGCACCCCAGCTCTGGAGTCAAACTGTTCGAGTTTCTGTCCCAATGGTGCCACGAGGTTATAAAACAATCCTCTCTCTACCTCGGTTTTAGTGCGATGACTGAATGAATCGATCTGGGGGAAGTGCTTCGCACAGTGCCAGGAACACAGAACGCAGCAAGGTGATCACTCTGGTTATTAACAATTTAGCAACTGATCTTTGGAGTCTGCTCAGGCTGGAAATTTCATCTCTGAAAGTTCCAAAGCAGCATCAATAGTGCAATCCTACACTTCAATCATGACACTTGTGCTGATTTTTAAATAGATTCATTTTGTAATGCATTCGTGATAACTACAAGTTGATTGACATTCCTAAAAATATACTTAAGGGTTAGGTTTATAGTCCTAAAAATTAAAAATTATATGGCTTTGCAATTAATTCAGTTTATTGCTTCCTTTAGTCTTGATTTAGTTTATGTCCTTTTCTTAACCCTTATTAGTGGCTTTTTAAAAATTACTTCGTGGTCTGCAATCTCTCTTGTTCTAATCTACTCATAATTAGATTGATTTCTATGAAAAAGGTCAGATACCAGAACCCATCTTCTTAGCGACAGCTTTGACATCGTTATGGTTACTGTGACTTGGTCAGTTTGCAAAGAGTATACACTGCAGGTGTAGTTCAGCTATTTTCAACATTCGTGGGAACATTTTGTGCTTCAAAACAGTATGTTTCAATGCATTTGGCACATGTTTAAAATGTCCAAGGTCACTCGTACTAGAAGATACCACTAACAGAAGATGTCAACAGAGAATCAATATATCTGCAAATACTAAAAGCCTCGATGTATTGTTTAACTTCCTTTAACTTTTTAACATACTTCCAGCTTCTCTGAATTTCCAGTGATTTTGAGACCTTAATAAGTTATTATAAGGTCTTAATAAGACCTTAAATAAGTTATTATTTTAATTGCATTATTAAAAAAAAATAAGCAAAATCTGTTCTCCAGGAAGAAAAAAGATATCAAATGTACCCAATTATAGAACTACACAACTATATGTGATTATTTTGAAAGCCTTTTGAAAATCATAAATAACAGAAAGACACAAAGTGTAAATTACATTTTATAAATAACTAAAGGCATCTGATAAGATTGTTAATAGGAACATGGCTATTTTACACAGAGTTTAAAATTTATAATTATATTCTTTGACACAGCATAGAATAAGCTAATGAAATGATTTCTATATTTATTTTAATTTGACAATAGTATGTGATGATTATAATCACTGATAGAAAGCAACAATGTAATTAGTATGCTCCTTTAAGAAATTAAGAATTCATAGATTCTTGTGGTAAAGTAAAATAAGTGAGTTAACCATTGTGTCTGGTCTGCTAATGGTGTTCCTGTGGTAAGTACCACCCCCAGTCATCTAGGCTGACCTTTGTGTCACTTTTCTGGGCCTCAGTTTCTCCATCTACATACAAAAATGACTGGATGAATTGAGCCCTTAGACCTCCTCCATTAATTCAAACTGACTAATACACTTGAGGAAGGCGCTTCCTAGTTCATACTACATTAACAAAACCAATGAATCAGTAAGACTAGCATACTTAGAGTGTGTTGGATGTGATTGGAAGGGATTTTCCCATTATTACTAAATCTGTTGTTCATTTGCTCATTTTTATTCTTATTTCTTATTCCTGTGCTTTTAAAATATATTTTACATGATGATATTACATTGTAAGATTATATTAGAGGCACACATTTCAGTCTTAATAAAATAGTATAACAAGTGAAAGTGTGTTAATTTTACTCCACACAACACACCCATTTTCAAACATGATTCTCATTCAGGGATCAGGAATGGATGGGTTTTGCCTAACATTCCCCAAAACTTGACAATTTAATATTGTAACCAAAAATTAGATAAATAGAGAGTAGCCACCAAAATTTGCATAACTGCATTCCCTGGGAAAGCTAATACTCAGAAAACAAAAATCAAGTCAGTGGTGGATTTAACCTGTATCTGCGAGCAAACAAAACACTTTAAAAATAAATCTAGCTCTATTGGCATCTACTGAAAGCAGGAGAAACTATTGGATTTTTAATTTCTAGAGATCTTAGGGGACCTCATAAGGAGCACTCTTCCCTGAGCATACCCTGTTTCTTCCCGGAAGACAGACTTACTGACATTTTGTTATTGATTTATTTAGTATACATGCCTTTCATCTCCACGTTTTTCTTTTTTTCTCCCCACCCTCTCGCTCTCTCTCTAGTACACAGTATGGACTGCCCTCTGGGTCACCTGGAATGTGTTCATTATCTGCTTTTATTTGGAAGTAGGTGGGCTCTCTAAGGTAAGTTTATCATGCTTTTAAAATACACTTTAGAAAGAGCACACTAATAAATAATTATTATGACTGCATATTATTATATACATAAGTGGAGTAGTCTAAGTAACATGACAAATGGAATACTAACAAGAATGAGTCTGGATACCATTCAGGAAGGCATGGCCTGGGAGGGTGTTAATGTAATGGAACTCCAAGCCAACGGCCTGCGGTTTGGTTTGGCAAGCTGGAGTGGATCCCGTGTGTCCTCGTGGCCCCTGTAGAAAGGCGTAGTGTCACGACGTCCGCAGCACCCAATGTTAAGTGAAATGATGGTTTTGAGTATTCTTCTTTTTGAACTGGGAAAATAAATTAAGATGTTAATGTAACAAATATGAAAAGCAAGTCTCTACCTCTGCTTCAATAATAATTCTAAAAAAAAAGTGCTTGACAAAGAATGAAATCCGCAGATATTTCAGTGGAACATACATTTACTAACAACTAAGTGCGTCAGTGTGGTGATCCCTACTTTGAAATCCTGATCAGATAGAGGGGTTGTCTTAAAAATCACAATGCAAACATTATTGCTGCCTGTCTGGAAGCAATGGCAGCAGACCCAGTGATCTTCGTTCCGGCTCTGCCCTACTGTCTTTTGATTGCCACCCAAACATAAAGCGTCTTGGGTTAAGTTTCTAGTTGTATTTCTTAAACATCTTTCTCACCAGCCAGAACAATTTTCACTTGTAGAGACTAAAGAGAAGAAACTCAGCAGTATAATCAAATCACAAAAGAATAAGAAAGCTGTAATTAATTTTTTAGATTTTTCTTATCAACTGTATTTGTGTTTATTCTGTTGTTATATGAGAGTCTCAAATTTTTTAAGTAACACAGTGGTCTTCTACTAGCATTTGTGGTTTCAATCTTAGAAAATCTGCTGCAACCAACACAGCTGTCTTCAGGATTGTTAGACTCCATGGAAGTCCACTTGGTAACAAAGAATTTTTAACCTGCCAGCCAGCAAACATCCCTAACAGATTATCTCCAGGAACTCCAAAGGAGGTTACCCTTTGTTCTAGATTATAATAACTTTGTAATTAGAACTTGTCATCATTTTCTCATATTGGCAAATGTTCCAGGAACCCGAAATGACAGTTCTAATACTGAGTTCATACAAATTTGCTAACTCTACCTTTAATATTTATGCTATTAATTGCCTTTCACCACTAATTTCTAAGGCAGAAAAAAATACTTAAATGAATGCTCAGTTATCATCTGTAACATGCAGATTAGAAAGCAATTTTCAAATGCAAATCTTATGAATAATATAATTATGGAATAATAAGCATAGCATTTTTCAACATCTAGCATTTTGTATCTTGTGATTGGGAGAGACATTTTAAATCATAATTTATTTCACTGTGTAGAGATTCCCTTTTATTTTCTTCCACATAAAGTGAGTTAGAGTGAATTAGAGGAGTTTTATCCTGTGGCATTGGCATCATAGTGTGTTGAAAGAAGGTTGACTTTCAACTCATAAGTCTTGTTCAAGTCTTGTCATTAGCACTTATTAACTCTGGGCTCTTGAGCAAATCACTTAACCCCACTGAATCTCTGTGAAATATAAGAACAGGACCAGCTTTGCCAATAGAGATAGTAAATATAATTGTTGGGTTTTTAGCATTATATTATCATATGTGGTAACTCAGGTAAGCTCACCAACAAACCTGTGAAATTATAAAAAATGAATAATAATAATAATAGCATTCATTTGCTCCACACAAGTCTGATTTTCTTCTTCTGCTCCAAGTTTCTTTTATGAACTGTTTTTCTAATATCAATGTGCATGTAAAGGTGTTTTTTTCTCATTTCTTTGGGTACAAAATTATAAAAAATGTATATAGTAGTATTGACTGCTCATTTTATTATCCACTAAAATGCTATTAAGCAGTCAGTCAAATATGCTAGGCATGAAAAGGTTAGATAACTCCAAAAGGAGCATCTTAAAGGTTTTCTGTTGGTCTCCCTCTATCTACCACGTCAAAGGCTGGTGACATTGCCCCTGATTAGCCAGTGTGGCCTCAGTTCCAGTCTGCAGGAACTCTCTTCTTGAAAACGGAGCACAGTTAAGGGCCCCAGACAAACCCAGCACCCCTGCTACCTGCCCAGGTTGGGCCCCATAAGAAATTCCTTGTCCATTTGTGCTGGCTCTTACACCAACTTTCTAGAGCTCTCGATCTCCTGTTAGTCCCTGAAGACATTTCTTGGAATTACCCACTTGAACATATTAATAGAAGCCTCCTTATTCCTTGATTTTGGGCCCAAGATAGTTATTATAAAATAGTGAATCTTTCTCCAAACACTGGATTCAGATTAATTTCCCCAACAACTCTATGCACTTGGGTGTTACTGCAATGACAGGCATTACGGGACCATTCTTATTCACTGAAAGGATGCCCTCTTGTGGTCACGGACAGTCACACATCCGGCCTCTCCTGGGGACCCTTGATCATAGTCTCCAGACGTTCCCTTTGTTGTTACCTCCAGCCAGCTCTGCATTGTCTGCTTGGTCCCGTGATTTTGAGGGTACTGATTCGTTTCCAGAACTTGAAGAAAATGAATGTTTTAAAGGATGCGTACATGTATGGCGGGGTCAGGAGGACTGTGGGTAGCCAGCTAACCAAAGATTCCTTACATAACCTACTGGAGCCTCCGCTTCCTTTTGTGCAAAATGAGGAAAACCACAGCACTAATTTTACTGGATTGATGAAAGAATTAAATAATGCATAAAAGTGACTTAGGATCTTGGCGCATTGTGGGATTTCAGTTTATGGTGATTCTTATAATTGCCACCAACATCATCATCTTGATTAATAATGAAAAAATTAGCAGGCCTCACACGCTTTATCCTGAAACCCTTTGAGACCTGTATTAATGCGCAAGAGCTGTAAAGGGAGTAACACAGGACTGAGTGACTTGCTTAAAAAATAAGTAACAGTCCCTCGTGATAGGACCTCAGATCTTCACATTAACTTCACAGCTGTAACACTATTAATTAAATTCTTTCTTTCAACATGTAAATAGCTGTTTTGAAATACTTCCACAGCTAGATTCCCCTAGCTTCCTGACTGCTCTCCCCAGGAGAACTTTATGCATCTTTAGAAGTCTCTGAGGCTGTTTTTCATGCCACACTTTAAGATCAGCAAGGGCACAATTAATAAGTTATTGCTGCTTCTTTGGAAGTTGCAGGACTTGAAATCACTTTTTCTCCCTAGGAATATGTTCAGAATGAAAATATATGAAAACCCAGCTCATTCGCGACACTTAAAGATACTGAAAAATAAGTTATGTTGAGAGCTCAAGTTGTACTTCTCAATTCCCCATGTTTAGGCTGTTGTCCTATGGCATCTTTTTGATTACTCCAAATTGTAAAAACTTTAGGTTAATATTTCTTCTAATGGATTTTTCTGGAAAGATGTGTGGATCTTACACATTAGTGATCCTAGAGAATATTCAATGTGTCACATACACACAGAATTCACAAGGTGTATGGCTATACATGAGCATAACTGAGGCATAAAAAAAGAATGTAAAGAAATCCTAGGGAGATTTATCTCGTATCAATCATGAGCTTTGACTGGAGGCCTTCCCACAACCCACAGGCAGGGGCGGGGCAGGAGGAGAGCCAGCCTCACTGGCGCCCGCTCTCGGCAGGCGCTCTGCATTGTCTTCACACGCAGGGAAAACCCACCTGCGTTTGTTTCCGTGTCGTGCTTTAGCCACTGCATTTTTTCCAAAGTGACCTGATTTCTGGGTATTTTGACTCTTAAATAAAGTTGAACCATTTCCCCAAATGGCAATAACTATTTCGTGTCCTCTTGGGCTCACATAGACACCACCGTTCATGAGGGCCCTCTTCTTTTGCGAGAAACTTCAGCTGGATATTTCACCTGCACAGCCAGACAGGGTGAGATTATTTTGCAAGGTTTATTCTTATTATCTTGCCAAAATCATTCCTTTACACTTACTGGGAAAATTCTTTCCCCGATCAAGACTCATTTTCCTTCAAGGTTGGATTCTTCCACCAGCTTTGGCTTTGGGCAATTCCTTTGAAGTAGGAAACCTTCAGACCATCGATCCCGAGTCCTCCATGCAAACAATTGCATAGGAAGCAGCAGTCTCAGCTCCCCTAAGCCGCGCACTGTCCATCTGTTGTTTACGTAAACATTCTAAATATTTTGTGTGTCAAAAAATCCTTTTCCTGATGGCAGTTTCAAACTAAATTAATGAGGTATAGTACATTTCTTTTCTGTTTTTAAACAAATAAAGCTTACTGAATCTAGTAATGAGTTTTAAAGTTAAATTTACCTTTTTCTTTGGATGATGTCTTCCTACATGGACATTTTTCAAAAGGAACCTTGAAATGTGATGTTTACAGAGGGCTGAAGCTAGGTACGAAGCACCTTTATTCAAGAATAATGTATCCGCAAATGGCAGAGAGAGAGCACCGTAGAACCCAGCCAAACTGTGTCTGCTTCCAAAACTCGAGAATGATGTCTCATTTACTGTATCATGAAGTAAATGGCGTGTTTATATCAGTGAGACACTTTGGAAAATGCATAAACTGTTTCCGTTTACTAGAATAACAAAATGCTGCAGATTCGGAGCGTTAGTACATATTTATCCTGCTATCCTGCAAGAATGTTTTGTAATATTGACTGCGGGCTGGTGTAGGTGGGAGTGGTATCTGTTCAGTTACCAAACATTTACAAAGGAGGGACTGTCATCATTTGCTTCCAGGTCTTGAATCTAAATGAGACCCTGAAACTTGTAAACGTAAAAATTTATGTTGGGGGCGGCAGCAGGGGAGGGCATGCAGGAGGTGGACAAAGGCCGCGGGGGTAGGGGGGGAACCGGGACATCTGTAATAGTGTAAACAATAAAGTTTAAAAAATGATGTTTGGTTCCTACACAATCTTTTTCCAAAGTGATTCAGTTTTGAGCTTTAAAAAATAACAAGGCAATGCAAATATTGTTATGCATTTCTTACTCCAAGGGACAAACCCTACCTTTCCTTTGGCGTGGGCAAAGCGAACACAGCTTCTGAAAGTCGCGTCCTCAGTAACCGTTTGTGAATGGTGACGTCTTTGTTCTCCCCCGTGGCTTCTATTCCATAGGAACAAAAATTATAAGCAAGTTTAAACTTAGTGTTGTAGTTCTCATAAATTTCATCAAATACAACATTTTGAAAATCTTTGCCCCAAAACTCTAATGTGGTGCTTCATTATAGCCCAATAACATATGAAAAACCTTAGTGGTTTACTAAGTAATTGCTGCAGCCTAGGTAACATTAGACATTTTTAATCAGAAATCTGCCGTTGTCTTATGGCTTTCTGTAGGGACTCAAATCGTTTTCAGAAGAGCAGATGGATGTATTGTCTGTCAACAGCACCTCTATTTATTGCTGTATGACTAGAGTCACTACATTGATCAAGGCCTACCTGTGCAAATATGATTGAATATAGACAGAAATGTTGTTATTTGTATTTTATAGTTTATTCCTTTCATGAAAATATGCCTGCTTTTTTTTTTTGCATTCTTACACATTTAAAGTTCATACACATCAGATGAAACCCATGCCACCGCCACCTCAGGAAGTGACCCGCACTCCACCCCCGCCTCTGTGCCCTCCTGGGGTGGGTGTGCACGCGACCGTCTCACCTGCATACTGTGGGATTGTGGCCCGCGCAGCAGAGGCTTCCTGGAGCCCCTGCACCTTGTCATAGAAGCTCTGCAGTGTTGGGCCTGCCCTCGTAATGCCCCGCCTTCCCCTCCAGGGCAGGGGACCTGTCAGCCTGGAGGAGCTCAGCCAGGGACACTTACTTCTGTGCTCAGGGCCTGGGTCTCCTCCAGAACTTGAACCCAGTCCCCACCCCCTGTCATCTCGTGCTCTGTCCAGGGAGGCCTGCTCCTCTGACGAGTTCTTTAACTAAAGTCCTTGCTGTGATGCCAAGTTAACAAGCAGATATTTGGCAATCGCTATTCTTCTTCAAACATTGAGTGAATCCTTTACTACAGACACTTCTTTGGAGAGAGTTTGTTCCCTTCCCTGCTTATGTTAAAAGATGTTTTTATAAATTTAAGCTCTGTTAAATTCTATCAGAACTCTATCTATGAGTTTCATTGCTATGGACAGCTTTTCCAACTTCCGGTCATTCTATTCTAAGGCACAGCATCTTTTGCTCCCTTTGAACCAGAGAGCCCTCCAGAAGAAAAACGCTCCCCAAGTGACATGCCACCAGGACATCAGGCTGAGGTTGGTCCAAGGCCAAAGGTCTTCAGGCCATGGCCCACCAGCACCCTGGCACAGCGGCTCATCCCGGGGACCGTGCTCTGAATGGCTGCAGTCCCTGGAGAGGCCTCAGCACCAGGCCACGAACCTCGGACATTTTTGAGCCTATCTCTGAGGCAGCAACCCCAGCCTTCAGCGACAGTCCTTGCCCTGCCCCTGTGCTGGTTGACAGATTTCCACCCGGGGCTGGTGGCCTCAGCGTTCTCATGTCTGCATCAAGATGCCCTTCCCTCCTTCTGGGCTGAGGCTGCTCTTCCTGCCCTGTCTCCAGGCAGGGCGGAAAGGTCCACCAGGATTAGTTTTTCCCTTTTAGTCAGTCGGTACATCACCTGGGAGCCAGGGACATGGCCAGGACCAAGATTTCTAGGAGGTGATGGGGGCTTGTGAGGCCACTCTCCTCACTCCTTGCAACTTCTGGGTTCAGATTCTCTGAGAACACCCTGGTAATGAGGGTTGGTATGAGGGGCTTCTCTTCTACCAGGTAGCAACCACTTCCAGCTACCTCACTGATAGCCACAGGCAGATGACAAGTCAGGGACTGTCTAGGGACAACTTGAGGCTGGACACCTGGCATGCATGTGGGTAGAGCCCTGGAGGTCTGGGAGGGTCCTTTGCTGCTTGGAGGGTCGGAGCCGCAGTGCCTGGATGGAGGGTCTTGCAGGGGCACCAAGAGGCAGGTGGCTCTCCCTCTGGGCCAGAGGATTCCCTTGACTGATCAAGGAATCCAGTTTGGAAACCGTGGGATGAGGGAATGGAGGTGGCTTTCATTCATGGCTTTCTGAAGGCCATGCAGTCAGGTGCATATGGGGCCATGGGACTCAAATGACCACACTGAGTTGACTCTTACTTTCAGAGGTGACGATATTGGGGAGAGCTGGGATGGGGAGGTGTACAGGTGAGGCTACAGGGGAGAAAAGGGGAGGCTCTGACTGGAGGTTGGCTGTGGCTGTTCCTGACAAGCGGGTGAACAGCAGAGACCCTGCCCTTAGGGTCCACAGGTAGGCAGGGTTTTGTGGGCCTCTCATTTCTGGGCCTAAGCTGCCCTTAGCTGAGTGAAGACTTGCCTGTAAACAGTGTGGATGGAGGTGGGTGGGTGTCCCAGGCGCTCTGTCAGGGGCTGCCCTTTGCCGGGTGGGGAGACCACAGCAGAGTCCTTGGATTTCAGTTCCCCAAGATGAGTGACAGCCAGGGGACTCTTGGTACTGGTGGATGGTAGTCCCCTTACTCAGTGGGGTGTCCACAGTGAAGAGCTTGGATGGAGGGCCCACGGTTGTGTGCAGACAACCATGGGATGCTGATTGTTGGCTGGTGCCTGCCCATTTTTTGGAGTAGGTTCAAGTGCAGTAAGACTAAATGTAGGGTTCCCAGGCTAGGGGGCAGCCACAGGAATCTCAGGTTGACCTCTTCCCTGCTTGAAGTCCGAGGGTGAGATCTTGGTTTTAAGGATCTTAGGTAAACCAGAGTACACAATGCTCTGACTTCTGGTCTGTGGTTGCCCTTGACTATGTAGAGTCCATTGAGAGCTGGCATGGAGAGGGCAGAGGTCCAAGGCACTCTCTGAGTGAGTCAGTGGCTGCCCTCTGTGGAGCAGGTAGTCCAAGGCGGAGACCTCGGGTATGGGGTCAGGCGGTGGTCCAAGGTTGACTGGCTGAGTAAGGGCAGGCAGCTGCCCTCCTCTGAGTGTGGAGTTAGAGGCAGGGCCATAGGCCAGAGCTCTCAGGATTGACTGGATGTCCAGGGACTCTGCCAACCTAGGCGGAGTCAGGTTATGATGTGGAGATCTGGGCAGGTTCTCCCTGGCTGGATGAGGGTCCCTTGTGCTTGGATTGTGCGTGCCCCACTGTCTGGAGAATGGGCTGAGCAGCCCAGTCAGCCTGACCACAGGGTGCTGTTCCAGAAGGCTCCAGGTGTCTGAATGGACTGCAGAAATAGCGGAAGGGGCATAAGCGTGTGTGCCCACACAAAGGTGGCCCGGAGTCCCTGGTTGAAGGTCCCAGGGCAGGGCAGAAGACTGTAGGCACAAAGGCAAACAAGACAAGGCCTAGCAAGAGTTTCCAAAGGAAAGCCATCTCTCTGTTCAATTCAGACCCTGGATAGCAGCTGGCTTTTATCACCAGCCAGCACGTCCAAGGGCCCAGTGCAACTAACTTCCCAGTGCATCCACTGCCCCTTCGCCCCTAGCCAATCACCAGGCGGCTCTCACAGGGGCATTCGATGTCACCAATGGATGCTCTCTCTCAAACCCTTGCTTGGAGAACTGTGACCAGTGCCCCTCCTTGCCCCTTACGGAGCCTGGTTCCTTCCCCCCAGCATAGTGCCTTGATTTCCCAAGTGGAACAACTGGTGTGGGAGGGGATTCCTGAGAGCAGGCAGAGGGCAGCCTGTGCCTCACCTGGTGTGGGTCCTCCCTGGGGCCCCGCCCTTCACCAAAGCCCCACGCAGGCAACCCCCTGACTATCCTACTCTCACAGACCCTGGCATTGTAAATGCCCCTTGGCTGCCACAGCTTTTCCCATCTGATAGCTGGTTCTGAGGCTGGACCTCAGGGAGAGAGATCAAGTGCAAGGTGGGCGGGCTACAAGTGGCCGGGGACAAGGACTGTGGAGGTAAGACTTCAAGAAGAGGAAGGGTCATCTCACCTGAAGGGCCCGGGCAACAGAGAGAAGGAGTAGGCTTCCCAGTTGAAAACGTGGAAACGCTCTACGTAGACAGTACCCGTCACTTCTGTGTCTGCCTCTTCCCTGTGACGGGCTGTTACTGAAAAGTTTAGTTCTGTTCTCTGCAGGCACCATCCTCCTATCGACACCCCTGCATTTTTTATGGCTTCTACATCCCTTCTGTACCTGGACTTTTGGGCCTCGACCTCCTTGGGTCCTGTTGCGAACATTGTGGGTATTTCCCCTAGCAGCCACTTTTTAAAAATTACAGTTGAAATACAATCTTATATTAGTTTCAGGAGTACAATGTAGTGCTTAGATATTTACATAACTTACAAAATGATCATCCTTGATAAATCTAGTACCTATCTGACACCATACATAGTTATTAAAATGTTATTGACTGAATTCTTTATGCTGTACTTTACATCCCTGTGACTATTTTTAGAGCTGGCAGTTTGTACTCCCTTACCTCTTCACCTGTGCCACTCACCCCTCCACCCCTGCTCCTGTCCAGCAACCATCAGTTTGTTCTCTGTACCTGTGCGTGTGTTTGGTTTGTTCATTTCTTTTGGGTGTTGTTGGGGTTTTTTTTAAGACTCCACATATAAATGAAATCATATGGTTTCTGTCTTTTTCTTTCTGACTTATTCTACTTAACATAGTTCCTTTCTTATTCTCTCGTTCTCTCATATGTTTATGACCCTCGATAGTGTGCGTTTCGATTTGCTTCTTGTGTATCACTTGTAGATTTTCGGTGGTGGTGGCCATGTGCTTCATATATGCTGAGCTACGGTTATAGCAGTCTATTTTCAGTTGATGGTTGCTTGAGTTTGAACACGTTCTAAAATCACTACAATTTTTATTCACAACCCCCACATTCATGACTTCATGTTTTTTACTTTTGAGTGTGTGCATCCCTTAATTCATATTTGTAATTCCAGGTGATCTTTCTGCCTTTTAACCTTTGTACTAGTTTTGTACTTGGTTGATCCACTGCTTTTACTAAATGTTTGCCTTTTTCAGTGAGCATTTTTCTTTTTCTATATTTTCTTAGTCATATTTTTTATCTTTTCTTTTTGAAGAAGTCGCTTTAACATTTCTCGTAATACTAGTTTAGTGGAGATGAACTCCTTTAGCCTTTTCTTGTCTGGGAAGCGCTTTGTCTGTCCTAGATTCTCAATGATAGCCGTTCTGGGTGGAGTGGTCTTGGTTTCCAGGTCTTTGATTTTCATCCCTTTGAACATTTTGTGCCAATCCCTCTGGCCTGCAAAGTTGCTGTGGAGAAATCAACTGACAATCTTTGGAGAGCTTCCTTGTACATAACTAACTGCTTTTTCTCTTGTTGCTTTTAAGATTCTCTCTTTGTTTTAATCTTTATCAATTTAATTATATGTGTCTTGTGGGCCATCTTGTTTGGGACTCTTTGGCTTCATCTTGTTTGGGACTCTGTGCTTCCTTTATGTGTATGTCTAATTCTTTCACCATGTTAGGGAAGTTTTTAGTCATTATTTCTTCAAATAGGTTTCAATCCCTTGCTGTCTCTGTTTTCCTCCTGGAACCCCTAAGATAAAAATGTTGTTACACTTTATGTTGTTCCAGAAGTTCCTTAAACTATCCTCAATTTTTTATTCTTTTTCTTTTTCTTTTTGCTGTTCCTCTGGGTGTTTTCTGGTACCCGTCTTCCAGATAGCTGCTGTGACTCTCTGCTTCATCTAATTTGCTGTAGATTCCCTCTCATGTATTCTTTATTTCAGTTACTGTAGTGTTCATTTCTGACTGGTTCTTTTTTAAGTTTCCTATCTCTTTGTGGAAGTTCTTACTGAGCTCACTGAGCATCCTTATAACCAGTGTTTTGTGCTCTGTATGTTGTAGATTGCTTGTCTCCATTTTGTTTGGTTCTTTTTCTGGTGCTTTATTCTCTTCTTTCATTTGGGACATGTTTGTTTGTCTCACTTTAGCTGCCTCTCTGTATTTGTTCCTGTGTATTAGGGAGATCTGCTGCATCTCCTGATGTTGGCAGGGTGGCCTGGAGGGTCTAGTGGCATAGTCTCCCTGGTCACCTGAGCCAGGTGCCACAGGGGTGTTTGTTGCGTGGGTTGTGTGTGCCCTCTTGTTGTAGTTGAGCATTGATTGCTGTTGTTACATGAGTGGGTGAGATTGACCCTCAGGCTGAGTGAGGGCTGACTGTGAGTGCAGTGGATGATCTTTTGTGTGGTGGCTGACCATACAGAGAGGGAGTCATTTTTGTGGGAATCTAGTGCTGAGTCCATCCTTGAGCTGTGTCATTTGTCAAGTTGGTTGGGTGGTGATCTGGTGTCGGCTGAAGTTGGCCACCAGGTGTGTCAGTTCTGGGACCAGTTGGGAGAGACTCTGGTGTGTGCCAAGGTCAGCTGCCATTTGTGCCCACCTGGGCTACAAAATGGTCTGGAGTTCGTTGTTGCTTGTGCTGGACTTAGAGACACTCGGGAGAAGCCATGCTGTGAACCAAGGTAAGCTTCCACTAGTGCTGGGCTTGGGATCCTGTGTGGGCCTTACAATGTGATCTGAGGACAACTGCCACTTATGTCAGGCCTGTGGCCACTTAGTTAAAGCTACATTTCAAGATAAGACTGACCACTGCTTATGCCAGGCTTAGGGCCACCTGTTGGGGTTACAGTGCAAGTTCAGATGACTGGTTACAGCTTATGCCAGGCTTGGGGCCAATTAGCAAGAGGTACAAGGCACGCTGAAGCCAGCTGCTACTGCTTGTTTGGTGTTTGTGGGCCTCTGAGAGTTTTTGGGAAAGTCTTCAGCACAAGATGAAGCAGGCCACTTGTGTGGAGAAGACGTTCAGGCTGGGTGGGCCAGTAGGGTGGGGTGGGGTCTCAGGGAACCACCAGGGTGGGGTGAACGGTGTTAGCGAGGTTAATGGAGAGCACGACTTTGGTGCCCACGTGCACCTGCCAGCTGGGTGGGAAGAAAGTTTAACAAAGGAATAATGGCACCTGCCAGCACTTCTGTCCTAGAGAGAGATGGCCCTTCAGCCCTCACCCTGAAGCTAGTCAATTTAGTTCTTCCCCATATGTTTCTGGCACCTTCTGTGTTGCTACCCCAGTGATGGAGCTAGAATGAGTGAGTTTGTGAGCTAGTGAATCTGTGCTCAGGCCCTTTAAGAGGATGTCTTAGTCCCCAGCAGCCCTCTGCCTCACTCAGATGCAATCCCCACCGGTTTTCACAGCCAGATGTTGTGGGGACGATTCCTCCCAGCACTGGTGTCCTGGGCTAGGGAGCCAGGTGTGGGGCTGGGACCCCTCGCTCCGCAGGGGGCACTTCCAAAACCGAGCTATTCCTTCTGATTCTTAATCACCACACTGTGGGTGTGGGGCCTGCCTGTTCTACCAGACTCAGCATGGCTTCTCCTTGATTTCCTTAGTTATAAGACTTTTGTTCAGCTAGTCCTCGGCGACTCTCAATGATGACTGTCCTATAATTTAGTTATAATTCTGATGTGGTTGTGGAGGAGGCCAGCACAGTTTACCTACCCCACCATCTGGACTGGAAGTCCTTCCTGAGATCATTTTTTAAAGAAAAGTAAACATTTGACTTGTATATCTAGTTTATTGTCTCAACTCATTGGGATGAGTTTTATTACTGTGAATAAACTTTCTTCCAACTATTTCATGGCAAACCCTGCACCCATTTGTTATTACATTGTATACAGATTCTGTAACAACTTTGGTCATTAAAAATTAGTCTCGGGTCTGATTCAAATCTGCTCCTCCTCACCAAAGCTGGCCATGGTAGAGAACTTGACTTCTCTGCCCTCCATTCTCGTGCCTCCGCTCCTCTGGGAGAGGAATCAGGAATCGGTCCACTTCTCACATAGCCGGTCTGAAGCTGACGGTGGAGGCTGCAGGCATCACGGACTCCTGCTGGCCTTGGTCTCTTCCAGCTCCTACCTGTGGCCTCTACTGATGCAGCCATCTCCAACTGTGGCTTATTCTCTCACTAAATTTGATAAAACAATGTTTATTTTAATTAATCCAATAGATGTAAGTTTGTGAAGCCACTGCTTACATAAATTAAGCCATTCCGAGCAGACCATGGCTGCTGAATTTCTACGTAAGCGTTAATTTCAAGAAAATGATGTTGTTGTGGAGAAACCACACTGTTATAGCTTATATTCTAATGCTTTGTGATATTTTTAAAGACAATTGAAAGATGCTACTAGAGAATGTTTGATGCAATCAGTAAACATAAGGTCATTTTAGAAGAACAGTGTGTAGTTAGAACATGAGTAGATGCCTTTAAGATTTTGGATTTTCTTGTGATGTTAACTATCTTGTTCTGAAGATACAATGTCTTTGTTGAGAAATGTCAATTAACAGTTCAGCCTTGGTGATGAAGAATCTCAATGACATTTGCAATGGTTCTCAGATTATAAAAGAGAGTCTGATAAACACGTTTAGTTGCGTTAATTTACTTTCAAAACCAGAATAGCAGCATTTACCACCATGTAGCTTTATAAAATAAAATCACATCATGCAGTTAAATTACAATGGATGAACATTAAGCCGAAGGGCCCTGCAGGAGCAGAGGAGCCTGCAGTAACAATTGTTCAACGACGTTGTCCGAGAGAGGCAAGCTGAACTCATTTAAATGCTTCGTATCAAAATTTCCTATGTAGCCTGTGGGAGGGAGGGATCACAAATAACAATAATCACATCTAAAAAGTTCTCTTTGCACGGAGGAGATTTCTTTCTGAACCATACTCTCACGGCATGAGCGATTATGGGCCTGAGACTTCAGATTGATCTAGTGTAGAGCCTTGAACATAGATGGTCCTACGCATCTGACTGTGATTTGATCCGTTACCGCAGCCACTAGATGCCCAGTGTTAGAATACCTGCTGCCTTAGCACAAGAGTTCTGGATCCCCGGCCCAGGGTAAGCTGGAGAATGCAGGACAAGCAGAATGGTGAGGAAATGAAATGAGATGTACGAGGAAAGATGTGAAACTTGAACATGCTTGGCCTGAAGTTAAATGTCAAAGATGAGAAGTAGGAAGGGAGATGTGTTTTGCTTTCTCTTGGTGCAGGGAGATACTAACAGAAGGACAGTTCAGAAATCCTCCTAATGAGATGCCCTTTGGAATGAAACTCCTCATAAGTCATGTCTGTCCACCAGCAGGGCTGTCTGGAATCTAAAGGCTGACAGGAAAACACAGAAAAAGTGCCTGGGCAAAGACTGTCCAGAAGACGAGACAGAACTGGCTGGTGCCAGCACAGACCAGTGAACAGAGGCACAGGTGACAGAACGAAAAAGGAGAGAGGCGTGAAGTAACCACGTGTCTGGTCAGAGATGAGCTTGTATCTCCTCTGCCCCTCGGAAGCCCTCAGCATGGACCCCCTGAACCTGTTCCCTGACTCAGGAGTAACAGCTATCGGTGTGCTTATACGTTAAACAGAACATCGAAGCATCCAGCTGTTTACACCCTGTGAAAGGTTGGCTTTTTTTTTTTTTCTGGGAACTTTCAAGCTCCTACAGAAACCAAATGTAACATCTCACAATCAAATAACAAGTGAAGTTGAAGGCATTGAAAAAATAATTCCACTTTATTCTTCTAGTAGCTGGTTGACTCAAGTTCTCTGAGATGTAATTTATGGAATCTGATTATTAGTAGGTCTTAATTTCCTAGAAGTATAGAATCTTTAAAAGCATGTTTCCAAAATTAAAATTACATTGGTAGGAATAAAAGTTGAATGAAATTTAACTAACTTAAGAGAAAAAGGAAGGATATCTATTTGTTAAATTAATTTACAAGTAGGAATTATCACTTTCTATAAAAATTATATCACTTTTCTAATTTTCTAGGTTTTCAATTATATCCATCTAATCATTCTTTTATTAAACAAATGGTGACAGAAGTTCATGGTTATCTTTCATTATCTATTCCCCCTTTTCCTGGATAAGAGTCATGGAAAACCCTGCTTTCATTTGATATGTAAGTGCAATCTGTATTTCTTTTGCCTCTCTATGAGTCGGTATGGTCATCTAATGTCCAGTCATTGAGAGAGAAGCAGAAGAAGTGAAGGACTTCTGGAAAGGCTGCTTAAGAGCTACTTCAGCTTAGAAGCAGGCCCAAACTTAGTGACTTTAAGAGTATGTCTTGTGCTTCTTCTGTAGGTCAGAAATCAAGTCTCAATGGGCTAAAATCAAAGTGTTAGCTACTATGGAAAAAAACAAATATGTTCTTCAAAATATTAAAAATAGAACTACCATATGACCTAGCATTTATCTGAAAGAAAGGAAATCACTATCTTGAAAAGATATCTGCACCCCCATACTCACTGCAGTGTTATTTACAATGGCCAGGACATGGATGCAATCTAAGTGTCCAATGACAAGACAAATGGATAAATGCACATGTATACAATAGAATATTATTCAGCCATAAAAATGAAGGAAATCCTGCCATTTGCAGCAACATGGATGGAACTTGAGAACATTAGGCTAAGTGAAGTAAGAGAAAGACAAATACTGTATGATCACTTAATATGTGGAATTTTCTTTAAAAAAAAAAAACACACATAGATACAGAGAACATACCGGTGGCTGCCAGAGATGGGGTATAGGTGGTGGGCGAAGTCGGTGGAGATGGTCAGAAGGTACAAATTCTCAGCTCTGAGATGAGTAAGCCCCGGGGATGTAACGCACAGCATGGTGACTAGTATTAACGGTCTCATATTGTGCATTTGAAAGTTGCTAAGAGAGAAGTTCTTCCAAGTTCTCATCCCATGAGAAAAAGATTTGTGACTCTGAGGTGATGGCTGGTAGCTGAACTTACTGCAGTCATCTTTTCACAATGCATACGGAATCAAATCGTGATGTCGTGCGCCTAAAACTAACACAAGGTTGTGTGTCAATTACAACTCAGTAACTGAAAAATAAAATAAATTAAAACACAATCCAGGTGTTCCATTCTGGAGGCTTTTACGGGAGCATCGGTTTCCTTCCCTTCCCCAGAGTCTAGTGGCCACCACGTGCCTTTCTGCATGGCAAAGCCACCGGTGGCCGGCAAATCCTCCTCATGCTGCCATCCCAGGAAAAGCTCTCTGCCTTAAGGACCTGTGTGATAGGCCCACCTGCATTATACCAGCTAATTGCAGCAAATCAAGGTCCTTCACTTTAATCACATCCACAAAGTCCCTTTTCCAAGTAGGTCAGTATATTTACAGATTCTGAGGATTAGGATATGAACACCTTTGGAGCCAATATTTTACTTCCAGCGTGGTGGCAGCCGTCTTTGGCCATGAAGTAACCTTTTGGATGTAAACTGCATGAGAAGACTAGAGTAAAAAGGAAAAAAGATCCTAGTACCCTAATACCTCTGGGGAGCTTTCATAGCAGCGCTGAGCTGCCCACAAGAAGTTTCTTTCATATTCAGAAAAGTGTTTAAGCCACTGTTTGGGGACTCGAAGTATGCAGCTGAAAATAATACCAAACGAATCATATATAACTCTATAGACAATTTAATTTAGTATTTACTTGGTTCAGAGCACTGTGCCAGGCACTAAGGCTTTATCCACTTCCTGAACTCATAAGATCTTCTGTATCATGTGAAAGACAGACAGTAAGTGACTCATAACATGTAACCAGTGTTACGATGATGAAGAGGAAAGAACTCTGATACCATACAGCAGGGAACATAGTCTGCGCCGGAGGATCCCTAAGGAAGATGGGAACAAAATAACAATGATGACCTACACAAACACAAATGCTATTACTGACCTACCATCAGTGAGAAAAAAGTGCTTTGAATTGCTACATTTTCAAATTTTTTCTACAATGAATTTGCAGTGATCCACCCACCTCCATCCCACACTCTTTTCCCAGACACCCTTCTGGCCAGCATGCGTCAGAGAGAACACTCCAGGGTTTACATGCACCAGAGTCAAGGTCACTACCCTTGGGATGTGGTCCTGTAGGGACATACTCTGCACAGGGAGCTCTCAAGTCACAGGCCATGACTACCAGTGACCTAGAAATATCTGTTCAGACACAAGAGAAAATGAGAGAATACTGAACATCTTTTGGAGGTGATCTGGAGTTAATTTTCCCAAACATATATAGACAAATGTCCTTCTTAAAAAAAAAAAAAAGACTGACTCACTGCACAATTTAGAGCCAATACTGATTCAAAAGGTATTTCAAAGAAGAATAAATATTCTTCCTACCAAATCCCATGTATGCTGCTGAAAGAAAAATGGTGAGAAGAAGTCTACTCAGAACACACATTCTAAACCTACACTTACTTTAGCAACAAGAATTGAACTTGGTTGAGCTATCTGGGGAGTTGATTCGACCCTGTTTCTAGAAGAATGAATAATGGTTTGATGGTGTAATTTCTAAATGGGCCATCGATGTTTTAGCTAGTACGTATAATTCATCATCTTATTCTTGCCCTGTAATTGTAGAATTGATAGAGAAAACACTTCCTCTGTGTATTGGAAGTGTCAGGGGGCATTAAGGCTATTTTAAGTGTTAGTCTGAGGACAGGGCAGCACAGAAGAGCAGAAGCACTGATCCTGCAGCGAGTCGTTCTCACTCGCCATTAACTAAGATACTGAGACAGAGAGCAGCGTTATGATTTTCTGCATACAATTCATCTTGCATGCTGAGACCATGATCTGAATTTCACTTCAGTGTATGATGCAAGCAGGCTACTGGTCCCTGAAATCAATGACAGGCAGAAGAGCCTAGACATTGGGGGACCTGATGAATAATTTAAGACTGATTTGTTAACTGCAGAACGGTAGTTAGCCATGCAGGGAGACACATTGTCAATTGCCAGCAATTTACTACGATTTTGAAAACCACGGGCAGCAATTTACAGAAAAGATTAGTCCAGTTACTGTACACGTGTGTCATTTTTTTGATTTAAGATGTCATCCTGAAAGCTGTTAACTGACAACTGGACTTTGGAATGAGGTTGTAAGGTTTAGTGAAGAGCTGCTTTTACCTGAGGATGTCTCCCTTTCTGCTCCGGGAGACCCCTGAGTGCACACCCCTGCTGGGTCTAAATGTGTGTATGCAAATGTATGCAAATGAGCGCTGTCAGAGACGGTGATGCTCCTTCTCTGGGAACCATTAGCACCTTTGCATTACTCAGCGCTCTGATGCACTTCTCCACGACAAAGCATGGTGCTGGCCTATATTTCTCGGAGTAGAAATCATTGCCCATGTATTTCTTTACTCCTTTGCCAGAATGGGTGGGGAGGGGGCATAATCTCTTTCATCCTGCACCAGGAGTTTACTTTGCAGTTCTTCATAAGAAGCTGATTAAAGGAAAATCCCATTTTTATTAGTGTAATTCTTTCCGGTTCTTTATTGATATTCAGTCTGTAACAATACTTTCTTCATATTTGAATTTGTGAAAAAGTAGAATGAAGGAAATCTGAGCCCCCCGTGGAATTTGCAACTCTAAGAAGGATGACCTCTATAGAGGGTATCATCCTGAAATAGGGCATCTCACAATTTAAACACAATAAAGTATAACCTATGATTGATCATTTTTGGAGTGTACCGAAAAAGAAAAAGAACTTTTGACATATTTCGCAATTTCTTTTCAATGTGTCCTTTAATTTATAAACTTCTCCAAAGATTCTTACCAAGCTTAAACCTTGCAAATCAAAATTGTAATTGTAATTCCTATTCTGGCATCACATAGGCCAATAACAATTTTTTCAAATGAGTATGTAGATTTCCGCATGAGAAACAAGACTTCCTGTGCGTCATTGTCAGCAGTAATATTAACATGAAAACTAAGACAAATACCTTCTTTCTTCTTTTCATTCTTTCTTATTTGCCCATCTGGCTGAGTCTATAAACTCCTCTTTCCAAAATGGTAGTTGATCTTGCATTTTAGTTTAATCATTTTTTTCCTGAAAAGGAGAAAAAAAATATGACCATTTGATAAATTAATTTCTTAGCTTCTATGTCAAATTTTAAAGGCAAAATAGAAAATGCTATACATTTATCATAAAGTCTAAAAATCAACCTATTTAATAGATAGTAATTCATATTAGGCCACAATTCTGGTTTTACCCAGAGGTTTTTTTGTTTGGGGTTTTGTTTTTTAATATTTAAAAAAATCAATAAAGTGGAAGTCCACATGAATAGACTACTTTTAAAACATTATGTTCAAGATTGACACAGCTCTAAAGTGGCTCAGCAGACTCATTATTTTGCCATGTAAGGCAGTAGAAAATACCTCTCCACAATGCATGTTATTTTACCTTATCGTTTTAGAAGCGTGGTTTTGGAATGGCGGTCAACAATTGCATTCAACCCTCTCCTTTATGTCATGCCAGCATCTATAATTAAAGCATGCAAACTTAGAATCTAATTTCCTTAAACCTTCTTATTGTAAAAGTAGCATATATTCATACCTATTACAGAAAGTTTTAATTATTTACACAGTCTTGCTTTTGGGTGGATATAACCTATTAACTCACACAGTTTGATTGTTCATTCTTTGTCTGTAATATTTTTAATGTAAAAAAAAGAAATGATATACTTCCAGAAGGGAAAAAATGTTGGCTTATTTAAAGATAGCTGTATTATAGACAATAAAATCAAGGTTTTATCTGTTTGCCAAAAGACCAGAGTGGGGTATAATAATGGTGGCAGGCTGGCAGAATGCCTGAGTACAGGAGGCTTTCATCTTTGCTGAAAACATCAGGAAGGGAATTTCTAAGGTCGAAACTGTTTGGATCAGACTATAATGACTATGACTTGATTTATTTCTTCACCTTTAGAAACTCCCTACTTTATTTTTCACTGAACCATCAAAAGCCTCATGTACTGTATTATGAGGTGGTTTGTGATTAGTTTGCATTTATATTGTATTTTCTTCCAAGTAGCTCAAGGGGCTTTACAAAACATGACATCAGTCATCAGAACACTTTGTCAGGTATGTATGAAAGAAATATCTCTGATATAAATGTGCCCAAGGCATAGCGCTTACTGGAAAATGTTCATTTTCTAAGTATTTTTAGAGATAATTTTTAGAGATTATTTTCAAAGTAAGTTCCAACTTTTGTAAACATTTTCTTTTATCATCTTTGGTATCAAACACATTTATTCAACAAATTCATTGAGTAACTTCTTTGTGCTAAGGTATTGTTGTAGGGGCTGAAAATATAGCAGGGTTATGAAAAGAACTTGCTCTTGTGGAGCTTTTCTCCTAGTAGAAAAGACATGATATATAAATAAATGCATGATATAAGACCATGTTGTGTTAAGTGATATCAAGACAATAAAGTCCAGGTGAAGAATAGAGAGTGGCTTCATGGGAATGGAGAGAGCTAAGGGGCCGAGAGGCAGAAGGGAGCCATGCAAGGACACGAGAGACTTCCAGGCCTGCAAGATCGGAGCATGCTCAGCATGCACAAAGACAGCAGGAATGCCGTGTTGTGTCCCCAAGATGCCATGAACAGGGTGAGGAGTGCAGGCCATGCGTCTGGAGAGCTGGGCCATTGCAAGATTCTACAGGAACCTCTGGTAGGCCGTAGTAAGAAGTTAGGTTTTGGTCTAAATGTAATGGGAACCTGATGGAAGCTTAAGCATAAGAGAACAACGGGATCAAAAATTGGTGTGACTGTTGTAGGGGACAAGAGTGGAAGCAAAAGGACCCATAGAGAGATGACTGTGCTGGTCCAGGTGAGAAATAAAGGTGGCTTTGACTAGGGTGGTGGCAGTGCCCGAGGGGAGAGTAATCCGTTATGAAATACAGTAGTCCCCCTATCCACAGTTTTGCTTTCTGTGGTTTCAGTTACCCAAAGTCAACCGCAGTCCAAAAATATTAATTGGAAAATTGCAGAAATAAACATTTCATAAGTTTTCAACTGCACACTGTTCTCAGTAGCCTGATGACATCTCATGCCGCACCGCTCAGCCCGGCCCTGGATGTGAATCGCCCTCTGCCCTGCGTCCCCACGCTGCAGACACCCCCACTCTTCAGTCACTCAGTGGCCGTCTGGGTCATCAGGTCTGCTGCCTTGGCATTGCAGTGCTTGTGTTCAGGAAACTCTTATTTCACTTAACAGTGGCCCCAAAGCCATTCACATGACTTTTATTACAGTATGTCGTTATAATTGTCCTATTGTATTATTTGTTCTTGTTGCTAATCTCTTATAGCGCCCAATGTATAAGCTAAACTTTATCATAGGCGTGTACGTGTAGGAAAATACATAGTATATTATACTATCCACAGTTTCAGGCAGCCACTGGGTCTTGGAAAGTATCCCCCGTGAATATGAGGGGGCGCTGCTGTACAGTTGGAAGGCAGAACTGACAGAATTCAATCATAGATCCAAGGTGGTTTAAGAAAGAGCTTTACATTCTGTCTCTGCTCCCTGTGCTGTTGTCTGGGAGCCGTAGTTCTCTCACTGGTAATAGAGCAACCGTAATTACATCAGAGCGTAGCAGGGAAGGCAGATAGCCCCTCTGAAAGCACTGTTCCCATGCTTTCAAAGGGCCTCCCTCTCTCCCCAACTAGCCCTTCTTTCTTATTTTATGTTCTCCTTACCTTCACACTCCGTACTCTTCTTCCTCTCTTTCCTGCTTCTCCTTTGCGGTATATCACCCTTCCCTTCCAACTGTCCTATTCAGGAAGCCGAGCCTTGGCCAGCTGGTCCGTCTTCCAGCGATAATGAGTCTATTCGAGCGAGGGCTCTGAGACTAGCTTCTTTCTTAGTTTCGTCGTGAATCCACTCTGCATTTTTAGGCTCTAATCAAAATCTTTGCCTAAATAGTTGATGTACTACTAATATCTTTGTCTGAAACTTCCGTGGGTAGAAAAAAAAAAAAACAAGATGTGGCATATTTGTTTCCTCTCTTTCAACCAAAGACAGACCTTAGTATTGAAAGCAAAAAAGAAAATGTTTTTGAAACCGAGAGTCATTAGAAAACAGTTTGTTCTACCAAGTTGCGTATGTTTAGCATACAATCTAATTTTAATGAGAATTAGTTATATTTAAATGCATATTTTGGTCTTTGGGGTAATTCTATTTTTCCTGACTCTAATTAATTATTTCATTTCCTAACACCAACTGGGTGTCCAACTGTTCAATTCGGTCCCGCCACCATCTCCCCAGAGTTGGCACAGACCCCACAGGTTAAGGGCTCAGTCCCACAAGATGGCCCCCACTTCACACGCCAGCTGTGAATGGGATTTCCGGTCCACCTGCACTTCTGACCAGACTGCTGCAAATCCAAGGGTGTCTACAACTCCTCCTAAGTTTTAATAGCTCATAGAATTCAGGAAAGCACTGTAATTATGATTATTGGTTTGCATAAAAGATACAAATGCAGCGGCCAAATGGAAGAGATGAATGGGGCAAAGGGAGGAGCTGGAATGGAGACATGGAACCTTCACGCCCTCTGCAGATGTGCCGCCCTCCCTGCATTTTGATGTGTTGCTATGTTAACCAACCCAGAAGCACTTCCTGAACCTGGGTGCTCAAGAGTTTTTAAGGAAGGGTTTTATTAGGTAGGCATGGTTGATTAAATCAATGGCCATTGGTGATTGAACTCAATGTTCAGTCTCTTCCCCTCCCCAGAGGGAGCGGGGCTGTAAGCTCCAGCCCTCTATTCATGGGGTTGGCTCTTCTGGCCACCCGCTCCCACCCAGTAGCTCTCCAGAGCCCTGTGCCCGTAAGAATTGCCTTAGATACATCAACTCAGTGGAGGTGAAAAGGGCCTTCTTATGAACAGCAAAAGCCTCCCCTATCACTGAGGAAATGCCAAGGGTTTTAGAATTTCTGTGCCAGCAGCTGACACACACCAAATACAGATTTTTATTAAACCACATTAATCATGGCCTCTTTAGTCCCTATCCCATTGAGGAAAGAATTTTCCGAAGGACCGTGACACTAGGTGACGAGGTTTGACTACAAGGAGCAAAACGCTGTCTCTGAGTACAAAGGGTGTAAAGCTGGTAAAACAGAGGGAGGGCTTGAAGGTCAGTGGGCACCAGAAGAGTTCACGAAGGCAACTCGTTTCACCCAGGCATCAATCTGCCAAAGAAGGTGGCCCTTCCCCTTACATGCATAAGAAAATGGGAGGTTTACATTTACACAATGGATACTGCACAGCTGTAAAAAAAGAAGGAAATCTTACTTTTTGCAACAGCATGGATGTACCTGGAGATTATTATGCTAAGTGAAATAATCCAGTCAGAGAAAGACAAATAACTTACTTGTGTGTGAAATCTAATAAATGACACACACTGATGAACGAAACAGAAGCAGAGGCATAGATACATGGAGTGGACTGACAGCTATCGCAGGGGAGGAGGGAGAGGAAGGCCGGATGACAGAGGTGAAGGGATTAGCTGCAGAATACGTGTGTATACCGCGTAGCACAGACGACAGCGTGGGGGTGCCAGAGGGAAGGGGGTGGGGGCTGGGTGGGTGTGGGAAAAGGGGGAGGGACATCTGGTATAGTGCCAACAATAAACATAAAGCTAAAAAAATTTTTCAAAATATATTTTTAAAGAAACAAAATGGGAGGTTGATAGACGGTAAACGGTTTGCCCTTGATGAGGCAACTGACATCTGGCAAATGGGGTTTTTAATCCTGGACTGCTGTCTCCAAGACCAAGATCATTTCCATTATGGACAGTTGCATTGGGTATGTAAGAGAAACACACATGGGAGGAAGACAAGAAAACCAGGGCAAACACACGACTGTAGCCATACCTTCTTCTTCCCTGCCACGAAGGAGTGTTCTGTCTTCTCCAGGCAGCCTGCAAGCCTGCCACGTGCAGAAAGCCTGGAGCCTGCTAGCCATTCATAAACAGGAACACATGACAATCTGTCCGAGCAGCTGACACCAGGGCTACCCAACAGAACATGATAAGGAGACTTAGCGCAGTAAGATTGTGAATTCAGTCATCAAAGACTGTAAATCAGCATTTGTATTTTCAGATCTCAGAAAGGTGCTGACTCTGAGAAATGATATTCTCACAGATCAGTAATTAGGATCTGAAATTCGTCCACCCCACTTGCTGCCTGTATTGGTTGTTCTCATGAGAGCATCGTAAAGGAAGTTTACGATTACAGCAGCTCTACCTGATTCATTTAGTCCTGCCCACACCCTTCATCTCATTCTGTAGGGAAAAATATCATTTCTCTGGAAACTTACAATCCTTAATGAACACACATGAAATGTGTGGCTAAAGGGAGAGTCAAACTTAGAACATCGGGCACAATTCATGGGTGTTTTCAGGGATGTGATGTGGGTTTGGAGCTGGGAACATCAGGATTACCCAGTAGCCACCTCAGCAGTCCAGCACTCAGCTGAGCCATGAGCCAGGTGAGGAGGGTACGTGTGAAAGCTGAGCAGATTCAAAGCCCCTGTCTCATCCAGCTGTGTCTGCCAACCGGTGCATGTAGTTCCTTATGAATACCTCCCTCGCAGTGGGCAGTTAGTTGTGGTGGCTTTCCTTTTTTGTTTTTTCCACTTACTTACTTTGTATTGCTTTTCCCTTCGTAAAAATATTAAGAAACAAAATATCCTATATTTTTTCTACAGTGGTGGATGCTGTTGAGCTCATAATTTAAGCAGTGAAATGTAGACAGTGACTTCATGTACAGATGATGCTGTGGAGGACAGATGTGGAGACAGATGTGGAGTACAGACTCATCCTTACCGCTTCGTCACAGTGCGCTCGTATGGTGCAGGCATTTATTCCCCTTAGCCGAATTCAACCTGACAACCCCCACACTGGGTCACTGATTTTGTCAAGGGAATGGAGGAATTCAAGCCTGAAACAGCCAGTGTGCGTCAGTAAAACCTACTGAAAGAACATACCAATGGATCTAAGAGGCGTCTCCGTAACTATTGATAAATTATGAAATGCTTGTTAAAATGTGCCAAAAACACAGTCAACAACTTCCTAGGAAATAAAAAGAATTAATAGACGGCTATCCTGAAGGGAAGAGTTACAGGGATGTGTTATATACAAAGGTGCATCAGTAATGTCCTTTCTGGACAGTTTAAAGGATGCCGGGGGTATTTTGGAATATATTAGAATTGATTTTCACCGTATATGCTGACTTCAGACCCAGAGCTCCCCCTAAGAGGCAACTGCATTTTGCCTGTGAGTGTCAGTTCTTGAAGCCTGCTGGCCAGACTGTTTGCTACATTGAATTCAAGAAGAAAGCAGTGAGGAAAGATCTCCAACTTTCTCCCAGAAATAAAAAGAGTTTTGTTCATCCACCTCCACCTCCAACTTCCTACCACTTTATGGATCGGGTGTTTCTTTCAGCAAAAGAGGATGTTAATGATCTTATTAACATATTGAACAATAGCATAGGAAAGGATGACATTTCCCAAAGCTTTTGGTCAATGACTAAAGTAATGAAAGTTGCCAGTTATTCATGCCAAGCCTATAAAAGCCTTAAATTCGCTCACTGCCTGAAAAAGGTCAGATAAATTAAGGGGAAATATAGGGCTGGTCTTGAAGAGTCTGCGTGTGGTGATTCTAAGTGCTTTTAAAAGTGGCTGAAACTGAGCGGCCTGGCATTAATTCTAGCCAGCTTCCTGGTATTGATTAAGAAGTAATCGCCAAGTGCTCATTTGTGGGCAAATTAAGAGAGAAGTCCTTTTCAGAAGGTCATTTACATGTCTTCTTTTTTAATTAATACTACTGACTTGGAGATTTGCTGTTAAATTAGCCCATTAATTATAAAAGTCATCAGTTTGGAGAGTAGGAAAAGATAATTTACTGAATGTCAGATTCAGGTTTTCAATACATTGCCATTTCTCCTGACGCCCTACTAGAAAGGGTCTGAAGTTCTGAAGTACAAGTCATAAGGGTGGTCATGGCCCCAGATGTTTTGTGTTCTGCTTGGTGATTGTAAGTGTGATATGTAAACATTTTTGGAAAACTGAAAACTATATTGAATTATGATGAAGAAGATAATTTATGTTCCCTCCTTCTACCACTCATTGTATTTTAGTACTCCCGTTTGTTAAGCCTGGTATATATGTGTATATAGATTGTGTGTGTGTATGCACATATAATTAAGAGAGAGTTTACACATAGCTCAGCATATATATACATATATAGGTAGATATACATATAGATGTATACACTCTTTAAAGATTTTATTGATTTATTTTTAGACAGGGGAAGGGAGGGAGAAAAAGAGGGAGAGAAATATCAATGTGTGGCTGCCTCTCACATGGCCCCCACTGGGGACCTGGCCCACAACCCAGGCATGTGCCCTGACTGGGAATCGAACTGGTGACCCTTTGGTTTATAGGCCGGTACTCAACCCACACTAGCCAAGGCTAGATATATACACTCTTTAAAGTTGTCATTAATTCAAATCTAGTTTCATATTTTGCTTTTATACATGTTATAATAAGAGCTCTTTCCTGTGTACTAAATATCCTTTGAAAACCATGTTTTAATTAAATTCTTATTTTAAGGCAACTGTAGATTCACAGGCAGTTGTAAAAACCCTGCGGAGCCTGTAATCCCTTTGCCCAATGGCCCACAATGGTACCATCTTCCAAAAGTACAGTAAAATATCACAGCCAGGATATTTACACTGATACACTCAAGATACAGAACATTTCCATCACCGCAGGATTCCTCGCGTTACCCTTTTATAGACAAACATAGTTACTTCCGTCCTTAACCTCTGGAAACCACTAGCCTTCTTCATTTTTATAATGTTGCCATTTTAAGAGTGTTGTATATATTTAATCATAACCTTTAGAGATTAGCACATTTCACTTAGCAGGATTCTCTGGAGGTTCATCCAAGTTATTACATGTATCAATAATTCATTCCTTTTAATTGTGTAGTATTCATTTCCATGACAAGGATATGCCACAGTTTGTTTAAGCATTCACCCATTGAAGGATATCTGCTTTTTTCTAACTCGTGGTGATTATAAATGGAGCTGCTGTGAACATTTATATATAGGTTTTGTGTCAATAGAAATTTTTTCTTATTTGGGATAAAAGCCCAAGTGCGTGATTGCTGGATCCTTTGGTAGTTGCATATTTAGTTTCATGGAAGGCTGTCTAGCTGTTTTCTAGTCACCGGACCACTTTGCATTCCTACTATCGATGTATGAATGCTCTAGTTTCTCTACATCCTTGTCAGCATTTGGTCTTGTCACTTCCTTATTTTAGCCATTCTGATAGGTGTGTAGCGATACCTCATTGTGGTTTTAATTTGCATTTTTAATGGCTAATGATGTTGAATATCTTTCTATGTGCTTATTTGCATTGGTGAAATATCTCTTCATGTTAAGTTTTGAGACTTCTTTATAAATTCTAGATACTGGTACTTTGTCAGACACGTGGTTTGCAAATATTTTCTCCTAGTGTATACCTTGTCTTTTCATCTTCTTAAGACTATTAACAAAACAAAAATTTTTAATTTTGATGAGATCCAATTTATCAATTTTCTCTTTTTATGAATAATGCCTTTGGTGTCAAGTCTAAGAACATATTGCCTAGTCTTAGATCCTAAAGGTTGTCTTACTTTTAATGTTTCATAGCTCTATGTTTTATAGCTAAGTCTGTGAGCCATTTTTAGTTGATTAATTTAGCTGTGATTGTATTATTTATATAGGATTGAATTAATATGTTCACACTGGGAGGATATTTACTTTTTTCTTAATGGTAAACCAAGAAATTCATGGATAAAGTGAGGCTCATGGAAAAGAGATATATAATAAATAGATATTAACTGAGTATAATCTCAGTCCATTTGAACCAGCTGGAGATAAGGAATCTTAAACTGACCCGCCTTCCTGGCAGTCTGCTTTTTCCAGTTCTCTAAAGGTCTAGTCCTGAACATACATTCACACTTACCTCTTCTTCCCTCATTCCTACGGTGGAGCTATTGAAATCTTTGAGCCAGTAAACCCACTTGACTCCCCGCCCCTTTCTTTCTACTTGTTATTTCTCTTTCTGGTTGCAAGGAATATCAACCTAGTGCTAATATTGCTGACTGCATTTAAATATCAAATGATCTTTCTCAAAAGAGAAATCTCTTCCCTACAATTAAAATGTGTGTATATAACCACTATGGCATTTTCCTCCCTAAGTAAACATACAGTGTGGCATTGGTGGTATAGTGGTGAGCATAGCTGCCTTCCTAAGTAAACATACAATAGGCTTAAATAAAATAGTATATGTGTATTTGTTTATAATCCAGATAGATTTAACCTAGATGTCTGGATTAGGAGGCAGACAACCTCTACGAATGTCATTTAGGTTAACAAGCTATGAACCAAGAGCGGGAGGCTCAGGACAGAAAAGTGTCGAAGAGAAATGGGGAAAAGTCATGAATCTGGGTTAACAGGACTTATAAACACACTTTGTTTGTAACCTCTCTCCCATGATTGAATTCATAATTGTAATTGTCAGTATACTGTGGGGCTAATGGAAATGTCTCAGAGTCAGTATTTCTTTTTTTTAAACCAAACATATTTAATGGAATAATGAAAATAGAGGGAACATGTGTGTTGTCTGCAAGCTATGCAGAAGGCCTAGAGGTTTCAGGGGAGAAAGAAAAAAGGAAAAAGAAAAAGAAAAGAAAAAAAAGCCTCTCTGGAGACAGAGAGATAGAAGAAAGAGAAAGTTGAGTGCCTGCGGCCATTAGCTTTAGGGAAAGAAGATCTCCGTATTTCTGTCTGGGTAAGAGCCATGGAATGTTCCTCGAGACCAGCAGCAACGAGGAGACCTCTGGGCAGGAACCAGGTCAAAGGGGTCATTTCTGTCACAGGCCTGGCAGGTGATGTAGGAGGTTCTCGTTCTCCTACTAGATTGATGATCCCAGAAAAAAACTGACACCACTTTAACTTTATATGGCTGAACAACGTGTGCCAAACGATGAGGGGCTCACTCGAGGAACAATAGTCATAATGAAACTGTTATGGAGTATAAATGCTTGATAGTAGATTTTTCAGCAAAGTAGTGAATTAGGTGCTCTAGATAATGTAACTATAAATGGATATTAGAAAAAACATTCATGCATTTGTACAGACATTGTAAAGTACCTAGAAATGTTAATCAGTAGAGCCATTTATAAAGTTTATAGCAATGTTTAACTTATATATTTATATGATTTCTTCCAGCTTCGTTACTTTATGCTCAGACTGCCCAGTGGAGAATATACTTATGTTAAAATAAAAGCACTAACCATGGCACTGATACAGCACTGCTTTGCTGTGATATGTCAAAGCATAACGTTCTCAGAGCAACTTAAATCTTCATGTCCTGTTCATCCCCTTGTTCATTCACCATCCATCGGCACCCATGACATGCTGGACACTGTGCTAGAGATACAAGGCTAGGATCCAGTTCCAGTAGTGGGAGATAATTCTAATAAAAGCTTCAATTACGGTTCTACTGGTTCTCCGTAAGTGCTATCTCATTTAATTCCCACAGGAGTCCCAAAAGATAGACACTATTATTCACATTTTCAGGAAACTAGAGTTTTCCTAAGGTCAGAGGGCTAATAAATGGGGAAACCTGGACTCCTGCTCAGATTTTTCTGACTCAAAAGCTAATTAATCACCAAATTATCACATTGAATTAGGTAAAACTAATGATTTATTTGGGCTGCATTTGAATCCTGTCTCCACCACTTACCACCTTTGTGACTCAGGAAGATTGTTTAACATTAAATCTCAGTTTTCTCACCTGAAAATGAGGGTAATAATAGAGTATCCCTTGGAACTTGTTAATTTGTTCAAACAAGTGGCGAGCAAGTGACGATGTGACTCATAAAAGTTCTAGCAAGTGTGATGAGTGGTGAACAAGCGCCAAGTCCTGAAACATTTTTCTCATCAAAATTCAGTGAGTACCAGGTTTGACGAGTTATGAAGCCAGTGAGTACCAACAACGTGTGACTGTAGTTCTGCCTCATCAGCTGTGATAAATGACACCTGTTGTTTCATGCTTGGCTGGAAAATTCTCATCAATAGGAAGATTGAATCCAGATCAGTGAAGTTCCAGAGATTGATCTTACTGAGCAAACACATCATGTGGACTGGGGCACAGATGCTGAGAAAGCATCGGAAACATGAGGTCCTGGTTGTCTTCGGTCTATCTGGACATGGCTGCCAGGATGCTCATTCAACGCCAACCTCTGCAGCATTCCCCAGTCTGAAAGGGGGAGACCTACGGAAGACAGTGAGTGGAGCACCAGGTCTAAAGGCGGGAGCTCCGGGGACACACTATCGGTCGGTGTTTGCTAGCTCTCAGGGAAGTTACCTAGCTGTGCCTCAGTGTTCTCATCTCTGAAATGCACATAGGAATAGCAAGTTCATCTCAGGGTGGTCAGATGTATTAAATGACAGTGTGTGTAAAGTGCCTACCACATATTGAATGAAACAATGAGGAAATAATGCAGTTTTGCTGAAAGCATCTTGCCATAGGTCATACGCACTAATTTCAGTCAGTCACCCGCTCTTGCATTCACATTGCCAAATTTAATTATTAACTCTGTTCAACATGTCAATGAAACACAGGAGAAAATGTAGCATGTTTTTGAAGGTATGGGCCAAATTGCCGACTGCATGATTTATACCTGCCGAGGCTCAAAGAAGGGATGTGCTGGTGGCTGGAGCTGGGACAGGGCCGAGGAAGAGGTTTATCCCCTTCAGAGGAAGCTAGTGGCCCTGAAGAGCAGTGAGAGATAATGGGCGGAACGTGCAGTCACAAATGAGAAGTTGTGTCTCCAAGTTGTGGCTCGGCCGCTTAGCGGCAGAATGACTGTCAATATCAATCTCTAAAATTTAGTTTTCCTGTTAGAGAAATATGGATAACAGCCCCTTACAGAATTAAGTGTGTTGTGACTGTCTTTGTGAAAAACAGTGCTCTGTGCAAATGCTAGTTGTTACTACTGCATTGGTTCAGTGATGAAAAGACCTATGTCCCAGGAGGGCTGCGCTGGTCTAGTGGTTATTCAGAGGCTATTGCGAATTACTTCAAGAGACAATCAGTCTGCTTTTCCCTTGGATGTGGCTGGGACCAGGGATGCTGTGTGATGTGAGCTTTACCCGTGTTGAGGAAAAGGTGATGGGAAAAGCAGTATTTCTTGGAGCATGGAGTACTTGGGAGATGAGGTGGGAAGGGGTCCAGAGAGAGAGAGAGAGGGTAGAATGCTACAGGTTTCACATGCTTTGAACTGAAGATACTGCAGGCTGCCCATCTCCATGATGATGGAGTGGTGAATGCTGTAAGTACAGCAACCTGCCCATTTGCAGCCCTTTCCAAGTTTAAAAAGCTCCTTGTCTCATGCAAAAATCACAACTCTATAGCAAAATAGAGGGCTGGAAAGGGTGCATCTTTTGTCATCTTTAGGCTGCTGGTTTCACGGAGATTTGAAGGAAAGACCAATTTGCAGGAGGTAACAGGGTGCAGAGGACAGAACGCGGACTCTGGAGGCAGAAGGGTCATCTCTGGTTCTACCTTTGTTAGACAAGCGCCTGAATCCCAGAGTAAGAACAATAGCACCCCAAGGATGTGAAGTATAGCACAGAAAGCATGGTCAATAATATTGTAATAACTCTGTATGGCACCAGGTAGCTACTGGAAATATCAGGGGAATCACTTTGTAAAGTATATGACTGCCTAACCACTATGCTGTAAACTGAAACTAATACAAAATAATATTGAACAATTGAAAAAGACAAGAAAAGAACAATAACACCCTCTTCAAGGTCATAATATGATTAAGTAGGATCCTGCAAGCCCTGACCAGTGTGGCTCAGTTGATTGGGCATCGTCCATAAACTGAAAGGTCGCTTGTTCGATTCCCGCTCACGGTACATGCCTGAGTTGTGGGTTAGGTCCCCACTTGGGGGAGTGTTCAGAAGGCATCCAACTGATGTTTCTCTCTTGCAATGATGTTTCTCTCCCTCTCTTTCTTTGTCCCTTCCCCTCTCATAAATAAATAAGTAAGTAAATAAATAAATAAATAAATAAAAGATCCTGCAAAGAACACACCTTCTGCAGAGCACTCAGTAAGCAGGGCCCATCATTACCACAGCCATGTGCACCTGTAAAGCATCTTGCACTCTGAAGCACGGTGAGGTATCCATGAATGCTAGTTATTGTCCCCTTCACTGTGAGGTAGATCATTACCCTGCTACACAGACGGGCGTGCTAAAGCCCGCAAAGGTCAAAGGGCTTGATCGGAACTGTCAAGCAATCTCGAGCATCATCTTTGGGAAACATCTCACGAATCACAGGGCCTGGAAAGAAGACTGGGCCTGTATCCAAGCTTATGTCAGTGAGATGTTAAAATGTCATTATCTGAAGGCAGAATTAAGTGCTTGTATATGTTGCTGCAAAACAAAATACATTATTGATGTGCTAATGTTTTCCCACTGGGTGCATACGTGATTTGCATAGCAAATTTCACACATTTTTGCCATCACCTGTATTTGAAAATAGCATGTTTCTTGATGAATTATTCCATTATCTAACCAATTTTATCATTACCCATTTTTTCACTTCTAATCTAAATATTTTGTATTGAGATGGTATACTGTTACTTCTTATTCTACAATGCTAAATACTTTTAGGTAAATCTTTCAGCCCACTCAGTTGTTCTGTTTTAAATGTTACTAAGTAGTTATCCTTTCCTCTGCGTTACTCATCTGCACTCTACACATACACCACCTTCTTAATGTTTTTGCATAAATCGTGGCTTTGATCACTGCAGTTTGTGTTTCGGTTTATCAAGAAGTTTTTATAGATTCCACATGCATAAGTCATGGTTTTAGACAGCATCCTATTCAAGGCTATAAAAAAGGAAGACATATATTGGTGTCTCCCTCCCCGGATGACGGCTTCTATGCGGGCAGCGATGATCTTTTTTGTTTGTCTTCAACATTTTATTCCAAACGTCGAGCAGCACAATGAATATTGAATACGTGACTTAAACTCATTTTATTTTTATTAAAACAAATAATTCATTAAGCTCACAAAAACGTCTATTTGAAAACATTTTCCTCATCTAACATGTTGGTGTACCACTGAATCTACGTAAGACACTGGCCCAGGGGCTAGCGGCAGAGGAGTGGACAAGGCCTAATCAGGAGGGGAAGGCACAGACATAAACAGAGAATGCTGGTAAATGTTGCCAAATCACCCGGACAGTGTTACTGTGTGCCAGGCTCTCTTCTAACAAGTCACATGTGTGAATGTATTTCACCCTTCAGGACCTTAAGTGCTTTCTTATAGTTGCTCATTTAATTTGCATTCCAACTCTAGGGAGTAAGTCAAGTTATTTAGCATCTCTACGACCCAATTTTCTTACCTGTGAAATGGAATTCTATTTATTGAACAATTATGTTTTGTACACATGCCTACTGTGTACCAGACAGTGTTGTAGGAATTAGAGATATAGCAGCAGACATCATGGTAAAATATTCTTGCCATCATGATCGGGCACTGAAAACAGTATTTACCTCACAAGGGTGTTTGGGATCTTCAATAAGATCATAAAAGTAAAATCACCTAGAAAAACACTGACACACAGAAGACATTCAATAAATGTTAGACATTATTATGACACAGCAGATAAATGTTTCCCACTCATTAAAAGGAAATAGAAGAAGAACAAATAATTCAATATAAACACATCATTGCTCATTAAAAAAAATAGTGTTGAATGGTGATAGATCTAGGAATTTTGGAGTAACATATGCTCTTTTAGACTGGGAAATACTAATTAAAGTATTTCGAGTTTACTCCTTTTTATTAGACATGTGAGTCTATGAAGTTTATATATGGATCTGTACCCAAGAGCTTGATTCATTTTGGATTTTTAACAGGGTGTGTACTAGTAATTGTAATTACTTCAAAAATTGTTTAGGCAAGGGATAGAGTCTGAACTATAAAAACATACTGTGAGATGGAGCCTTTCTTCCAACCGAATATAAATAATGTTCTGCAGTAAAATGAGATGTAAGCCATACAGCAGACAATTATAGTGGGATTCGACCTAATTAATGTTAGAAAGCTGAGACTCTTCATTAAAAGTAGCACTGCACGATCAGGTAATAATGAAGCTCTGGTTCTTAAAGGCTGATGGGAGATCTGACACCCACCCACCAGCAAAAGTGCTTCAAGGTTCTCCAAATATATTCAGCAAGTCACCAGAACTGTATCTACACCATGATGAGGTGTTTTCAGGACGCTGTGCTTCCTCCATCCCAGACTTCCCACTCTGTTACTTCGCTCCAGCCACTGGTGGGATCCTCATCACCACCCAGCTTTGCAGAGGACATTGCTTGTTATTTCGAAATGAAATAGAGGCAAACAGTGGTGACTTCCCTGCCCTTACCTTCTCTCTTTCTGTAAGCACTTCTCTGGGACTCAGAGAAATAGATGCACTGCCACCTAAAACCTTCTATTCTTCTAGAAGTGACGTCTTTCTTTTGACTCCACCCCGCACTGGATCTTTTGTTTCAGCACGTAAACACGCTCAAGCCTCCCCTTCAATACTAAGAGAAAGGCAGCTTTCATCTAGGTCCTGCCCTGTGCCACACTTTACACAGCCAAGTTTCTAGAAGTGGTGCAAGTATGCCAGGGCTCTGGGGACTGCGAGTTTGCAACCCACTGTGGGTTTTGGCTTCTTGTGGGAAATAATTCAAGGACAAGTCAGCATAGACTTTAAAGTGAAAGTGAGTTTCTTGGTGAAGTGATGAGACAGAGAGTGCGGCATTCCACAGATAGAGCAGCCCCCCTTTAGTGGGAAATACTAATTAAAGTATTTCGAGTGGGATTTTTTTAGTGGGATTTGCTTCCTTTATTGAGGTTCGTTTAATCATTTGGGGGTAGAGTATTCAACAAGGGGAAGGGAATATTCAAGATTTTCCAGGGAAGGGGGTGGAGATTTTTCAGAAGAGCTGCATCAGCCAATTTGTGTCCTTATATGGGCTTTCTGTTCCTAGTCATGACATCCAGGGGTGCATCATTTAGCATGCTGATGTATTACAAACCCAGTGCTGGTGGTCTTACTTCCTTGTCAACAGTCCTGATAGCTTTTATTGATTACAGCCATTTTGCCATGTACCCTGCCTCAAAAGGACAAACGTGTCCTTACCATCTCCACTTAAAAAAACTCCCATTCACTCCTTTGCCTTTTCGATGGAACTGCTCTCTAAGAGGACACAAATGACCCCTCCTCTGCAAATTCAAACCAGTACCTATCAGATCCAAAATTTTCTGTAGCATTGGAAACTTTTGACAACACTCTGTTCAACTTGCTTTAAAATCCATGGCTCCAGAGGGCATCTTTCCTGACCCACACAGATACCCCTGGCCCTGCCTGGGCATTTCCTCCTCCGTGGCAGCTCTACGATGGGTAGAACAACCTCATAGAGCAAGCGCTAACGTGTCCGCAGCTGACCTTGCATTCCCCTCCCCTCATCCGCTCCTTCTCTGATATTCTGTACCTGGTGAGGAATGTCACCCTTCACCCAAAACCTAATCCAGAGACATGGAAATTGTTCTATACTCTCCTCATTCTTCCATGCTTACAACATCCTGGTGCCAGAATAATCCTGTATTTGTAACTTTTCAGTGTTTTTTCTTCCACAGCTTTTGGAAGAAAAGCCAAAACATTAAATAAGTCCCTCATGAACTAACCTTTGCTGAATTTTCCACTTTCTCCTCTTGACCTTCCTCCACGAGTATTTTTCACTGCATTTATTCCAAACTATTCTTAGTTGCCGGGGACTTCTCTGTCCTCTTGTGTCTCTAGACAACGGCACTCCCTCTGATGCCTGGCTTACCCCGATCCTCAAAATCTACCTCCCTAGGAAACCTTTCTGCTGCAGATTTCTCTGCTGCAAGCTCCCAGCCCCCCTCTTCTTTCTGCTGTCTGAACATCTGTTAACATCTGTGTGTCAGGCTCACATGGGTGGTTTGAACATCTCTCCAACTAGGTTTTAAGTCATGTAAGGGTGAGTATAATGTCTTATCTGTTTCCATGATGGGGCCTATCTCAATGTCCCGTTGGGCATCGGATGCTATTATGTGCTGAACTGTAACACCATGTCAATGACTGGGTGGACGGCAAAAAGACAAACACAGTGCCACTCGTAAATGCTGACAAGGCACTGATGTGTCACACCCAGGAGGACCGTGGTGTGAGCCTGGTGTGCAGGTGCTGGTCTCTCAGTGGCTGACTCCTTTTTGTCGCTATGACTCTCCTTTTCTTACATGTAGTTCATCACGCAAGTAAGAGCAGCAATTTACATTGGCTTAGTAATTTCTGGCATCTATATTTTATGTCTCAATATATAATATATATTCTTAATATAATAAGCTAATGTGATTTTTTAAAATTTATGCACATTTTCATGTTTTAAAGATTGTATTTATTTATTTTTAGAGGGGCAGGGAGGGGGACAGAGAGTGAGAGAGACATCGATGTGAGAAACATTGATTGGTTGCCTCTTATATGTGCCCCAACTGAGAACCAAACAGGCAACCCCAGTATGTACCCGATCGGGAATTGAACAGGCAACCTTTCAGTTTGCAGGAAGATACCCAACCCACTGAGCCACACCAGTAAGGGCTGATTTTTTTTTAATTAAAGTACCTATTAACCCTCAGGAATGTATTTGAGAAATGCTGGACCAGAGTATGAAATTAAAACACCAAGATACCTGTTATGAATATTAAAAAATACTTTAACTTATTTTCTCCTTCCAATTCTAAGCAGAAAACTGAAAGTTTTTGTGGGGTTGAGGTAGAAAAGGTGTTTGAATAGTGTGATTGTACAGCAGTTGGTTTTCAAGTATCTTTAAGTAAGAGTTATATTTAAATGGCCCTGAAGAGTTGTGCATTTCACAGAGTGAGAGAGTGAATTCACATTCTGATTACTCAAGGAAATTTAATAAAATATTCCTCTAACAGATTTTTCCTAGCGAGGGGCAAGGCTCCACTTCCACCTTATTCTGCGGTGGCCGTCCCAGGAATGGGGGCAGAATGGCCCTCTCCCCTCACAACACATGTGCGTAGATTTATATTTGGGAACTGTCTAGGAATGTTGCGTCACACCTTAATCTTTCAGTGACACTCTCAGGGATTGAATACTAGCAGAAGCCATACTGTTCTTTGGGGGTGGCAGTCCTATCTACAGCACACAGGCTTGCACCTCCATGATCCACAGACACAAGTTCTCTGCGCCATGGTCGGAAGTAAGCCGTGTGGTTAGAAACTCAAATCAAAGTGGTGCGAGTTGGAAATGACTCTAGAATGGCAATAAAAAAAGAAAACATACTTATGACTGATTTTACTCCTTCTTACAGTTTCAGAAATAGATTAAAGACAAGAGCTGTGGTTGGGAAAGCCAAATTCCCAATCCTATTAGTAATTCAGTTATTTACAATAATCATTTTCTAACCCATGATGCAGCAATTCTCAAATTAGGATATATCAAAGTCTCATGATTCAAGAAACTGAGATTTTTGTTTTTCACAGCTTCTAGAAGTTATAGAAATGGCTCAGCCTGTGAAGATGCACACACATGTCCTTTATACCAATAGCTCCTATCATAATTTTCCTAGTGCCTTTTATTCAAAACAGTTTGAAATGCACCCGAAACTCTCTCCTTCTACCCTCAAAACATGAAATCTACCATAGTAAAGAGCATATTTTAAAATATGAATGTCTGAGTAATGTTGAACTTGAAAATCCATGTTTGTGGCAGTTCCAAGAAAAAGAAGTCTCAATCTGAACATGAAGTTCTCTACTTGGAGACTAATCATTGGTCTGAACTGGAGCTATGTCTATGATAGCATATTAGTGGGTGGGCATACGTTCATTGATGAAACTTTTATCTCTATTTAGGACTTTTCCTTGTAATTAGAGAACTGAATTGATTATATTGATATCCTAAACCAAAGGAAACCATGTCACTGGTATAAAATTTTGCTACAAAGAACCTCATTAGAGAACTTAGAAATCTCCATTAATCTCATATTCATACTCTATGATGACAGTAATTACCTACAACAAGTTGATTTTTGAAAATACACAATAGTGTATTTATACTCTCCTGCTTATAATTTTTTAAAAGCAGGATTTTTGGTTATTTATAGTGAATTAACATCTGTATTTTCTCTAAAAATATATTTTTTATTTTGTTCACATATCAAGAGCTATCAATATTCTCTTAAAAATACAACTTTAGTATGTTTTAGAAAAGGATGGTTTCAAGTGAATGACTATAGTACAGATGTTTTTAAATAACAAAAGCTAACACCAGATATAACCAGGCATGAAACAAATGTTTTCCTCTAATTAATAAAGTTCAATATTTAACTGAAAGGCCCTTTCTTCCTTTTCATTGCCTGGAGTCTTTGAAGAGCACCCCTGAGTCTGCTTGAAGAGTTCAAAGCAATATCCCTTTGTCACAGCAACCAGGCAAGCTGTGGAAGAAACACAGCACCTGTGCGTGGGATGCACATGCAAATGAGCTCCCCTTCTCGGCAAATCCTGCTGGACCATGGGGTTCCTGCTCTTTTCCTGCCCCACGGGTACACTCCAGGATGAAGGCACTAATCAGATTACTTCTGAGAAATGAGAAGCTCTCTCAGCCTGGAGTTTTCTGCATAGATTTTAAAAGGAATGGAGGGAGGGAGGGAGGAAGGGAGGGAGAGAGGGAGGAAGGAAAGAAGGAAGGAAAGAAGGAAGGAAGGAAGGAAGGAAGGAAGGAAGGAAGGAAGGAAGGAAGGAAGGGAGAAAGGGAGAAAGGAAGGGAGGGAGGAAGGGAGGGAGGGAGGAATGAATTAGCAGGCTTCTCTAGGGAATATTATCTGCATTTAATGCTCCATGGTAAGGAATCCTCAGTCCTTCAGAACCAGAGTCTGGGGGTGAGGTCCTTCTGCTTTGCCCAAGAGAGTGAAGGGCAACAGGGAAGGATGAGGAACAAGAAAACACGGGAAAATGTAAGGTCAGTTTTCCATGATGGAAAATGTGCCACCCATTTTATGTCGGCCCCATCCTGGAAAGGCAACTGTGGCAGTTATTTATTCAGTTCAAAAGCAACAACTGGTAGGTT
>PVJI01006083.1:0-89987 GCA_004026765.1 Micronycteris hirsuta | reverse complement strand
CATCCATCCATCCATCCATCCATCCATCCATCTGTCCATTCATTCACCCACCCATCCATCTATCTGTCCATCTGTCCATCCATCCATTCATTCACTCATCCTTCCATCCATCCACCTATTCATTCATCTACCCATCCATCCTTCCATCCATCCATCCATTCATTCATCTATCCATCCATCCATCCATCCATCCATTCATTCACTCATCCATCCATCCATCCATCCATCCATCTGTCCATTCATTCACCCACCCATCCATCTATCTGTCCATCTATCCATCCATCCATTCATTCATTCACTCATCCTTCCATCCATCCATCCACCTATTCATTCACCCACCCATCCATCCATCTGCCCATCTGTCCATCCATCCATCCATCCATCCGTCCATCCATCCATCCATCCACTCATCCACCCACCCATCCATCCTCTCAGCCACCTACCCATCTATCCATATCTTTTCATCCATCCATATATCTGCACACCTGCCTCCCACATATACCCGTCCACATATTCGCCTCTCCAGCCCTCCGCCCACATCCCAGCCTCTCGCAGGCCCACGCAGTCAAGGACATATGCCGAGCATCCACCTGTGCAATCCTGGCTCTGACTCCACCACAGTAACGCACGCAATCCCCCAGAAAAAGACCCCAGAACACTGCCTGTTACGGACTTGGTGAAGCAGGCGGGGGGGAAAGCAGAAAACAAAAGGAAGCAGAATCACTCCTACAAGGGGTGAAGCTCTTCCACGCTGCCCCTGCCCCCTCTCCAACCTTCTCACCTGTCCGGGCAGCCAAGGCCCAAGGACCGCCCTGCGCCAACCCCAGGGCGGCCCGGCAAGCCCCGGTTGCTGACTCCCTCCAGGCTGTGGGTGACACTGAGTGGCCTGGACTCCGCCCCCACAGGCCCAGCTCCAGGCTCTGCGCCCCACGCCTGCTTCCTGGTGTGGGGCGTCCATGTGGGCTATCTCCCTGTGACCCCTCTCTGGACCTCAGTCTGTCTGTCTGTGCCACTAGAGACTGAGGCCAGAGGCCACCCTGGCCCAGGACCCCCAGAGCAGTCCAGGGGGTGCAGGGCGGGAAGGGAGGCAGGGGGGCAGTGGGGGCCGTGAGGGCATGAGCTGGTGCCTTGGGGCCAGGCACTGGGGCCCCAGGATGTGCTATCAGTCAGCCTCCTGCGGGCGGGCACCCTGGCCCAGCGCCCCCCACTCAGCACCCGATGAGTCACACCCTGGCACACAGAGCTGCTCCAGCCACCCCCACGCTGAGCTCTCAGCCCCTCCAGGCTGAGGCCCGGAGGGGGGCGAGTCCTGCTTGGGGGTGGCATTCAGCATCGAGGCTCTGGAGCCCATCCCCCAGCCCACACTGACTTGAGGCCAGTGAGGCCCAGAGAGGCTGACTGACCTGCCCAAAGCCACACAGCTCACGGGCGGCCCAGTGAGGATGAAGCCCCAGCCTGGGTGCCCTGTGGAGCTTGTCTGCTGGACCTGCTGCTGCCTCCACCGGTTTGGGGATCTGCCTCCACGTGCGCCCCAGGCCGCACAAGGGCTTAGTCCCCACCACCCCCTCCTGGCATTCACTCTCCCTCGCCAAGCTTGTCCGGACAAAAGAGGCTCTGCCCCTCACGAGGCCCCCCGTAGCCCCCCAGGGTGGTGTCCGGGCCACGGGGGAACCAGAGGCCACCGGTACTTGCCTTAGGTCAGCAGGCGACTTGGCTGTGAGTGAAACTCCGGGCACCTGGCCCACCTGCCCACACCTGTCCCCTGGCCACGTTTCCTCTGGATGGAACAGAGCCTTCGCCGAGTCACTCCGTACAGTCCACTCATTCATTCATTCACTCATTCATTCATTCATTCATTCATGCCGCCCGTCTGAATGGGGCGTGCAGCCTACACGGGGCGCGGGAATGGAGGAGGGGCACACACGCCACCCCCACCATCCCCCCAGTTGTTGCTTCAGGCTGCACCACTGTGCCCTTGGGTCCCGAAAGGTCTGATGGGGCCCCTCTGACCCCAGAGCCTCACACTGTGCAGGGCCCATCGCGTCTGGGCTCCGGCCAGCCCAGCGGGGAAGGGGGCACTGGCGCCCACCCAGGGAGCGGTCACAGGGGTGGGGTGCAGAGGCCCAGGCCACGGGGGAGCTGTGACAGCTCCCCCAGGAGAGGACCCACGGTCCTCAGGGACGGTGATGGCGACAGCGATGCCTATGGCAGTGAGGGGAGCAGCAGGTCACCCTCCCTGGCCCCTGTGACCTGCGCACCTCGCTCCTCCCCCCAGGCACTCTCCCAGGACTGGCAGGAGCCTGAGCCTCAGCCATCAGCTGCCTGACCCTGCAGCCACCAGTGACGGGGCAGGACCTGGCACTCTGGGCTGTGGCCATCGGGGAGGGCGAGCGGGCTCCCCAGAAGTGGACCAGGGAGTGCAGCGATGACCACACAGTGGGAGGAGAGGGGCAGGACCGTGGCCCTCCTCCAGCCGAGGTCAACGTCACGGGGAGGAGCCGGCAAGGGCAGGCCTTCTGCCCACACAGACACAGCCTGAGTTCGTCTCCCCAATTCCCTCAGACGGTTCATTATCTGGTTCACGGTATCAGTGCTTGAAACTCTTCAGGGGGATTCGAATTAGTGTAACTGGCCCTAAGTGGAAATAAATTAATATCAGTGCATAAGAAGTTTCTCCAGACAATTAGAACATGAACTTAATTAGATTAATGTCTGGTCCTCCATTTTCTCACTATAGAGCCCGGCGACGGCGCCAGGGCTCAGGGCGGGGGGAGGGGGAGGGGTGTCGCAGAGACACACCCAGCCAGGGGATGGCGTCCCACACCCAGCCGCCCCAGCCCCTCAGAGACCGGGAGACAGGGACATGGCGTGGAAATGAGCGGCATGCCAGGGCCAGGAGACCAGGGCAAGGCCATGGCCACTGGCAGCCAAGCCAATGGCCGAGTCGGCTCTGACCGTCTCCACAAGAGGACACGTGAAGGAGGCAAAGACGGTCACACCAGCCCTGGTGCCGTGGCCGAGGTCCGCAGAGCATCTGGCTGAGGCGTATCTGACCACCGCTCGTCGGCAGGGGGCAGCAGCCAGGTACCCCACCACTTGCCAGGGTCTGGAGGGGACGTGGAATCCACCTTCTGTGCAGGCTGCTTTGTTTTATACGGGTGGGGGGCACCTGAGGGTTCCAGCCACTTCTCAGAAACCCCATCTGCCTGTCCGGCAAGTCTGGAGCCAGGCCGTGCCTAATTTACCCCAGTTTGCAAAAGCGGCAGAGGGTCTGCTTCCCGCTGAGCTCCCCCATGGGAGGGGCAGAATCTCCACTCCACGGGCCTTTGACAAGGCCCCTCTCCTCCTGCTGCAAGCGTGCTCACACTCACACACAGCCTCAGCTTCCTCCACTCACAAGGACCCAGGCTCCCATAGGTGACCCGTGAATGCCTGCGGGTTGAATGGAGGAAGAGTCAGACGCCAGAAACCAGCCGGCACTGGGGCTGAGACCAGGCCTGGAGGGGGAAGTCACGCCTGGGACCGCAGCCAGTCCCTCAGTCCCTCAGCCAGCTCCCGCCCCTGCCGGTCAGAGGGGGCGCCTGACCTCGCCTTGCCCCCCCTTCACCTGTCAGCTGGCCCTGAGGAGCCTAGCAGGGAGGAGGGTCCAGGCACCCAGTCTCGAAGGACGGTGTAAGGACAAACCCTTCTTTCCCCCCACCTTCCCCAGCTACCCAGCCCTCCCGGCCCTGCTCCACAGCTGTCTTCTGGCCCCGAGGCCTGTAAAGGTGGGCTTGGCCACTGCCTGGTCCCTGGCCCTGCCAGGGTGTTGGGGTGAGAGGTGGAGAGGCCAGGAGGGCAGGGCAGAGCGGGAGGCAGCATTCCCGCTCAGGCCAGACCCCTCCTCCCAGGGCAGCCTGGTTGCCCAGTGGTGGGGGTACAGGACCAGCCCCCCTTCCACAATCCCCCCCCACCCCTGCCCCGCACCATCTGGCAGGGCGGCCACTCTGAAACGCCCCTCTAACACGCCACTCCCTGCTCACCTTCGACAGCACTGCCCACCCCCGCCACGCCCAGGGGACACCTCCTTGTGACCCCAGAGCCTGCCTCCCTTCCGGCCAGGCCCCGCGCCCACCCCAGCGCCCCGCGGAGCGAGGCAGAGCTCTCTGTGGCACCTGGAGCTTCCGTTCCACCAACGCCATTTGCTCTGATCTAATAGGATGTCAGGCCTCCTGCTGCCAGGGAGAAAATCTCATGTTCTCAGCAGCGGGGACCCGGTGGCCCTGGCCTATCCTACGGCAGCACCAACTGCAACTCCAAAATGGCAGCAGGAGCAGCGGGGGCAGGAGCCAGGGGGAGCCGCTGGGACGGGGGGAACTGGGCCAGGCAGCAAGATGCAGGCTCCTGTCTCTGGAAACGGCCGTGGGCTCCAAGCAACCAACTCGGAAACTTGGCCGCTGGTGTCCGAGTGAAAGGCAGCCCTTGCTGCCGCCATGGTGTCCAGGACAGGCCGGGCAGGCCTTGGCCCGGCAGTGCGGCTCCCTCCCAGGCCTGCCGGCCACTGGGGAACACGGTACACCTCTGAGGGCGTCCGGCTCTGAGGAGGAGTCGGGGGACAGCCGCCACCAGGTCAGGCCCTGCATGGCTCTCGAGGCCAGGGTAGGATGTCTGCCCATTGCTGTGCCCTGTCCCCATACATGGGGGTCTGGTGTCGGGCGGTTTTTCCAGTGTCACATGCTTGGCTGCCTGGAGGCTCCTCTGAGTTCAGACTTTGGGGTCCATTCCCAGGGCCACCCATCCGACTGCCCACGGGACACCCCTCCCCGGCCGGCCCACCCTCTACCTTCACCCCACATGGGCTCTGTGTGGGCTTTCTTATCACACACATATCAGGTGACCCAACGTGCAGGGGCCCCTTTACTAGCTCACTGCTCCTCTGTCTGTCGGTCAGGAGGCCTCGAGGGCCTGGCTGGGCTCTCCCTCAGGGCCCCCCGCACTGGAGCCCCGGGGGCCGCTCTCGGAATGAGGGCTCAGGACACACTGCAGCCTCCTCACACCGTGACCTTGGACAAGTCACAAAAACTCCCCATCTGACAGTCACAGCTGGCATGACGTCATCTCTCAGGAAGTGAGGGAGAGGGTTGAAATTGATACCGAGCCCCCTTGGCCGGGTCGTGCAGGGGGGGCTTGGGGAGCCCGGCCTTGTGACCGTCCCTCCCAGCCCCAGCTGGAGGGAGAGAGCCTGCCAGAGGAGGAGAAAGCAGGGACATTATAAATTAAAAGGGAAAAAAGACACTACATGTTTGCAACTCCGACTCCGGAAAGCTAACTTCTCACTGGCACCTGCTCAGAAAATGTAGTCCCAGCTGACAGCTAATTACCCTCCGAACGGCTCGGGAGCGGGAGGAACAAGGCCGCTGATGAGGGGCCGGCGAGGAGGGGGCCCTGGCCCACCCTAGGGGCGGGGGCCACATGCACCCTGAAGGGGACCAGGAGGGTCCCCCAAAGATGCCTCATCTTCCACCCAGCCCCTGCACCCCAGCTCCCCCAGCTGTGAACTCAGCGCGGCCGGCACCCACCACACACTCTGTCCCTCCAGCATCTCCCTCCACCCTCCCAGCCCCACCCACTCCCACTTTCTCAGCCTCTGCCCTGCCTACGGCCCCCTCCAGCCGGCGCCTCTGGCACCTTCCTCTCCCCCCGCCACCCTTTCCACGCCCCTCTGCTTTGTTCCCTCTTTCTGGTGCCCAGCCTGGAGTTAGGGGTGGAGGCCCTGAGCCTCCAGGGTGGGGGCAGGTGGGGAGGTGGGGTAGCAGGTGAGGGAGCAGAGGGCAGGGACAGCAGGCCGAGATGCTGACCGGTCCCCACCCCAGCAGGACACAGGCGTGTTTCCCACCGAAGGACAAGGGCCTCGGACAGGAAGCAGGGGGACCTGAATTCCAGAGGGGAACTTCCCCAGTCCAGGTGGCCTTCCCCAAGGTGGGGCTTCACCAAGGTTGCCCTGCACCACCTGTGGGGTGCAGGGAGGGGACCCACGGTGGCTGGCTGGCCCTGGACAACCTGGGTAGAGGACCCTCCAGATGAGGGACAGGTGAGCCCTGTGGGTTCCTCGGGCAGCTCCCGGTTGTTGAGGGCCCCAGGGCTGCCTCTCCTGCCACGAGGAGCAACGGAGGAAAGAGAACCTTGTCCACGGCAGAAGAACAGACCAGCAGTTGTCCGAGGGCCTTTTCCAGACCGAAGCCGAGACGGGCCACCGACACATGGGGAGGGTGAGTGCCTGGGCTGGCGCGTGGAGCCCAGAGCCTTTCTTTTAAGGGGATTTCGTGAAGAGCTGTGTCAATTTCCACTTAAATCCCACGTCTGGGATCCCTTCGCCCAGATTCTATTTTAAAACTCTGAGAGCACTATTTCAGTGTAGAAATCAATAAAATGCACCCAAAAACCGAAATAGAGCCTGCTGAACAAAACTCATCCCTGCCTCTTACCGCATGTTATTCTTTGCAAACATCAATAGCTACAGCTTTTAACTTAATTCTGGGGCCCACAATCAGACCTTATAGATATTCTCACACCAACGCAGCACCCCCGACCTTGTCTCTACCTTGGGGTTGGCAAACCACAGGGCGGCGGGGCCCTTGCTGCTGCTCACAGCCCTGGGCGCAAGGAATCGAACAACCGAAAGCCTCACCTTGCTAGCTGGTGACAAGGAAACCGAGGGTGAGGAAGTGTGGAGCAAAGCACGAGAGGCCAGGCAGATGGGACAGGGAAGGGAGGGGCTGAGGGGCGCCAGGGCTGGCCCTGACCACAGCTGGGGCCAGGACAGAGTTCGACCACTGGCAGGTGCCGGGTGGAGCTGCGCCTCCTCACCCACAGCCAGCTGGCCTCCCTCCTCCCCACCTGAGTGCGGCGCCTCCTCCTCCAGGCAAGGGTGAGTTTTCTCCCGTCAGCCCTTGCTGGGGGCCGCCCCCTGCCCGCCCCTGCCGCCAACTCCAAAGGAAAGGACAGCACCCCCCAACCCCCCCACCCCCGCTCAGCCGGGTGTGCGCTCGGTGAGCTGAGATCGTTGTCATTGGACATTAGCGTCCACTCCCACAGCCAGCACGCCCACCAGGCTCTGCGGAGTTCAGAGGGAATTGTGGGCGAGCAGAGAACAAGATAAGATGTGTGAGTCCTAACTGGCTGTGACCTTTCTTTTTCTCGGAAAACCACCGGCTTAAAAAAAAACCTCAGCCGTCATAAATCACCACTGCTCCGGAGCACGTGGGCGGCGCTGGAAGCAGGCCCCGTCCATCACGGCTTCAGAGATTCTGACAGCCGGCTCTGCATTTGCAAACAGCAGCCCCTTCCGCTCAGCTACTCTCCTTCAGCACCGGAAATGTCTTCAGCTGGAACCCCCGCCCCTCCAGCCTGCAATGTACTTTCTCCTTTTTCCAGGCAGCTCAGACATCACCTCCTCCAAGAAGCCCTCCCTGGGGTTCCTCCCCACCCCGAGGATGAGTTCGTTCATGAGAGAAATTGTCCCATGCCATTCTCAAGGTCATGACAAGACTACACGCGGGTGATGTGTGTTTCTCCAGGATTTGGGCAGGTACAAAGGGGTTCCCTATCCCTTCAACCATTGGTCAGCAGCCTACAGCCTGCTAGTCAGATCTGGCCCACTGTCTGGTTTTGTAAATAAAGTTTTGTTGAAGCTGTCATGCCCATTTATTGATACATGCCACAAAACCTGAACTATTTATTACTCAAACCTTCACAGGAAAGGTTCACCAACCCCTGACCTTGACCTTGACCTTGACCTAGACTCCCGCCATTAGTGATCGCTCTTTCCATTTGCTGGTGCCACTCCCCAGGCCACACAATGGCAAGTCCTGGAGGCAAGAGGCTGGAATCGGGGCGGTTCCCAGCGTCCCTCCTAGAGGGTCTGTGCATCCGACCTTGAAGGCTTGCCCCACCCTCTGAAAGGCAGCTGGAGACCGCACACCCAGGGGCGGCAGCATGGCCGTCCCAGCCGGGCCCCCCACCCCGTTCCCCAGGTTCAGCCCAGCCGCTCTCTCCTCCTGCCCCGACACTGGCCCGCAGCCCACCCAGGCCTGGGCTGGTGGCCGGGCTATTCCTTTCCCCGGTGTCCCCATTCTTCCAGAAAAGGCACGCTCAGGCCAGAGCATCGGTGTGGGCCTTCCCCAAGTCCCACGCACATCCCGAACCAAGGAGGCCTGTAGGACTCACTCGCTGCCACTTACTGAATGGACGAGGGAGCCAGCCTGGCTCTGCGTCCCTCCGGTGAGACGGTGCCAGCACTGCCTGCAGCCAAGGCTGTCCCTGGGTCCCCAGTGGTGGCTGCTCACAGCCAGCCCAGCCACCGGGAGCCAGAGGCCCCACAGCAAACCCCCAGTCCCCACGCCAGGCCAGCACCGCCGTGGCCACCCTCCCAGCGGGGGCAGGGTCTCTTTGGAGAAACATCATCTGCCAGCACTACTCTGTCACCAACAGACGGGACAGGGGGCCAGCTTAGAACAAAAGCCTCTGGAAGCAACCCCCACCCCGCCCCGACTGACCAAGGCGGGAAGCTCCTGGCGTGGCCATATTTCCTGTCGGAGGGTACACAGTGTCTGGAGAGGCTCCTTCCTGCCAGGGCTAGTCCTACTGTGTGCTCTGCACAGTGTGGCCACCATGGGAGGAGAGCCTGGCATAAGGGACCTCACGTCTGCACGGTTGTCTGACACCAAGGTAGGAGTCGTGCATGTAGTCATTCACTCACTCATTCATTTACGCACTGAGCACCTACTGTGCCAACACCAGGGAGAGCCAAAGCAGGCATGGGCCCTGCCCTGTGGAGCTCTCTGTCAGGCGGGGGTGGGGGGCACCGGGATCTCGCAAAACAGAGGGAGTACACCAACGTCAGAGTACACCCAGGCTGTCAGAGCGAGGGGGCAGCTCTGGGGGATTCTGACCCAGCCGCGCAGGGGCTGAGCTGAGCGCTGCGAGGTGGGGCGGGGGAGGGCAGTAGGCAGAGGGAACAGCGGAGCAAATGCCCCGTCCGGGGAGAGCAAATGCCCCGTCCGGGGAGAAGCAGCGGAACCGGGGCGTGAGGAGGAGCGAGGCCCAGTGCTCAGGCTCTCTGGGGTGGCAGAAGCTTGGAGCAGGTTTGCAGGCCGACAGAAAAGCATGCTGTCTTTTTTCCAAAAGCAGGGAGAAGCCGCTGGAGTGTCTGGGCTGTGTTGTTTTGTTTTGGATTTTGGCTTCAGGGCGAGGTGATATGATCAGCTTCAAGGGTGAAATGTGAGAGCCATTTAGGGGGTAAAATTGACCAGGCAAGGGGGTGGGGGGGTGAGAGCAATTCCAGACTCCAGGCACAGAGGAAGGCAGGCCCTTCCCAAGCTGTAGAGGGGGACAAGGGGAAGGGACATGGCGGGCAGTTTGATTTAAATTAAAGAGCCCACCCCTCTCCCCTTCTGGGGCTCCTGAGAGAGGAGTTTTGCAGGGATGGGAGTGTGTGGGAGGCTCCCTTGGGGCACCCCAACCTCGGGGAGGATGCATCTGCCCCACCCTCCTCTGCCGGGTGTCCCTTGGGAAGTCCCGAGGCCCCTCTGGGGCCCAGCGCACTTCAGGCCAGGGAACCAGACTCTCCCTCAGGACTACGGAGGGGTCTGGGGACACGGCTTGCAGGAGGGACCGTCCTCAGCAAAGCTGCCTTCCGGGGTTTGAGACAATCACAAACATTTCGCCCAGATCTGTTTGCTGGAATTTTCTTAAATGCCTGGAGCCAGGGCCTTTATAAAGTGGGCATGCATATTCATGCAAATCATATGCAAATCACACCACCCCCAGATCAGCTGGAGGAAAATGTCTCCTCCTTCCTCCCCCAGGGGCAGGTGGGGGGCAGCTTCATGGGCCAGGACAGGCTTTCCACGGGCTGCACACGTGTCAGAAGGGGAAACTGAGGCCAGAGGGAGGGATGGACTCTCCAGGTACCCTGGCGTGGCCAGGCGCAGCTGGGCAGGGCAGGCCCGGCCAGGCCACCCGCCTCTTCCCGGAGGCTCTCCCCTGGCCCTGGGCCAAGCAGAGTTCTCGGCGGGAAGGAGGGGCCTTTGCAGATGCCACTGCTGAGAAACAGCAGCATTTTCTCTTAAATTTACTCCCAAGGGACTCAGCCAGCAACACGGTCGCCGAATCACAGACAGCGCCCAAGCCGAAGCTTCTGCCAGCCTTAGCGGACGCTGAGGACGCTGCAGTCTCCGTGAGGCCCAGGCCTGGCGCGTGGGGCCCTCGGTCAGTCCCTGGAACGCCCGCATGGCCCTGGGCTGGCTGACCCCTGCAGGCCCCCCTCCGTCCACCCGCCAGCTCGCGGTCCAGCGCTACCGCTGCGGCAGGCGCATTCCAGGCAGAGGCAGTGGTACCCCCTTCGTCAGGACGAGGAATGTGCTGGGCGCCTGGCTCCCATGAGAGGAGGTCACCGAGGCACCGCGTGGCTTCCTGGCAGAGGAAAGAGATTTGTGAAAGAGTGAGAGTAACAGGGAGGTGTGAGCCCCATGGAGCTCAGCCAAAGAGGCTGGTGTGAAAGAGAAGCCAGTGTCTGCAGGGAAGCAGCCAGCCCTGAGGCTCCCAGGCAGGTGGAGGGAAGCGGGTGGGCGGCAGGGGCTGAGAGGGCCCTGGAACTCAGACGCACACCACGAGGCTCCGCCCTGGCCTGGAAACAGGGGCACACTCAGCTGAGCCAACAGACGCGCGCGCGCGCACACGCACAGCTGGGGTCGCAGAGGCAGGCCCACGGCCAGAGGCAGAGGAGCTGCTGCAGCACCTGCCACGGCACCTGCCACTGCAGAGGCGGCTGCCGGGGTCGTGCTTGTCGGCTTGGGGTGCAGCCGGGAATTCCTGCCCTCTGCAGTGGACTGTCCCCCAGCCCACGGCTCCACAGTGGCCACAGAAGATATGGGATCCACATATCTTCTGACAGGAGTCTTCCAAGAGCCCTTGGGAACAGAGGAGTGTGGTCTGGCCCGGAGGTTGGAGCAGCGTCATGGGAGGGCAAGCCTCATCTCTGACGACACTTCCAGAAGGGGCGCTCGGGCTTCTCAGGGCATCTCCCCAGAAAGCCCCCGTCATAAGGCCCACTCCCTCCCTGTCAGGGCCCCCCGCACCCCCCAAGGCCGTGGGGACAGACACCCTGTGAAACCGCCCGCCCCAGCATTCTGCCTGCTCCCAGCGAAGTCGGAGCTCATTGCCAATCTCGGGCCAACTGCAGGAAATGAGTCTCTCTCCAAATGCTTCCAGGGAGGCCCTCCGACCCTCGCACCTGGCTTTAAACGGATGATTAACAGACCCGAGACGATCGTTTCTCTCTTCGATGCGTCAGTGGCTCTTAGCAACAGCAGCCGGTGCGATGGCGCGGTCCCCAGAGCCTTGACCCCTCCCGTATGCCTCCACCCGGGGACCTGCGTCTGCCCTGACCTCCCTCCTACTCTCCCAGCCCTCCCACCCACGGGCCTCCTGCTCGCACACCTGGCCCTCCAGCTGCGACAGTCTCTGGGGACCGACGACAGGGGGGCAGCCCTGGCGACGAGGCCTGTTACCGTCTGAGGGCGATGCGGCCACCGCCTTTCTGGCCTGCTTCCTCGGGCCACCCCTGGTCCTAGCACATGGGCCCGGCTCCCTGGCTTGGGGTTCCTGGGGTGGGGTCTCCTTCGGGAGAGCTCTCGGGAGAAGGAGGGTGAGGGGGGCAGGGCAGGGCAGGGCAGGAGAAGAAGCTACATGCCCAGGCAGCCTCACCCCATGGGAGTGGGAGCCAGGGAGGCTCTCGTGTGGTCTCCTCTGTCCACTTGTGTCCCTCAGTCAGTGGGGGAAGGTACCCAGCAAGGGGGGTGCAGCCTCCCAGATGAGGAGGGCCACCAGCCAGGGACAGTGAGCCCAGGAGACGGGGCCAGGAAGGGGGAAGCTGAGGCTTGGGGAGGAAGCCATGGCCCTGCAGACCCAGAAGAACTGGGTCAGAACCGTCTCTCAAAGGCCTAAGGTCCTAGTCTACTGCACTCCTCGACACTTAGCCATGGACAAGGAGGCAGCTAGACTGGGGGTCAGGCACAGGGCTGAGGTGGAGGCGAGCGAGGAGCCTGTGGAGGAAAGCCCTGGGGTCACGGAAGAAGGTTCTGGGCAAATCCCTCAGGACACATCAGCACGAGGCTTCCTGGCAGGGCCGAGGCCTGGGAGCCGGCCGGGGCGCTGCCTGGTAGGCAGGGAGGAAGGGCACACCCTGGCCAAGTGTGGAGGGGGGACTCGTCCAGGCTCAGGTCCCCATGCGTGACCGAGGGGCGCAAGACGCCTGGCTGTGCCTGGCAGCCAGGACCCAGCCTCGCCCAGCAGCTGCGTCTCCACCCTCAGGCCACCCTTTCCCATGACTTCCTGTGGGACACCCTCCCTCACCTCAGTCAGCCAGTGTGCCCAAGGCTGTGACCCCTTCTCCAGGGAAGGCCTGCTGGCTCCCAGCCCCAGTGGGCAGATGGTAATGCCAGGGTGTGATACAGGAAGGGGCACAGGAGGCCACTCCGTGGCCCCACAGACACGTGCCACATAGGGGTGCAGACCCCCCGCCACTGGGGAAGCTTCATCTGGACCCCAGTCCAGGCAACTGCCCTCCCTGGGGCAGCTGTGGGAGCCGGACCTCCCCGCAGCCCCAGAGGCTGTGCCTGAGGAGGAGCCCGGGCCCGCTGGATACAAGCAGCCCACGGATTCGTCCACAGGGCGGCTAGACCCCGCCACCATCCCCCGCTTCCCCCCTGCAGCCAGCTTGCAGACACTTGTCCATGAGGTCTGGACAGCCGTCAGCTCCTGGACGACAACGGGGGACAGCATGCCCTGGTCACAGGACAGAGGGACGGGTCACAGAGATGAGTTGTGTCATCAAACAAGCCCTAGATGCCCAGAAATGGCTCTCTCGCACCTAAGTGCCGTCCCAGCGTTGAGTCACAGAGCCTCGGGACAGGCCCAGAGCAGGTGGGGCCGGTGGGGACCCCAGGGACCACTGGTCCACAGCCCTGGACCAGGAGACACGAAGGAAGTCACAGGCTGGTGTTTGGGGATCTTGGAGGGACAGCTGGCCTGCAGTGAGCCGTGTTCAGTGACCAACCATGACCTCCAGGCACCCCTGGGGGGCCAGTGGCATGCGGCCAAGCTAGGGTTGCTATTTTATTCCCATTTTACAGGTAAGGAAATTAAGGCACAGAAAAACTGGGAAAGGGCAAAGGCAGGACTTGAACCAGGCCGCCTGGCTCTAAGGTCTGTGCTCTGAACCACTCTGTGCCAGAGGGAATGATCAGGGAGGGCTTCCTGGAGGAAGTGAGGCTGTTCCTTCAACAAGTATGAGTTGAATACCTACTATGTGTCAGTACTATGCAGTAAGTGTGTGGCAGACCAATTCCCCCACCTCCATGTAATTGTAGGTGGGAGGGGGCCCTTCAGACGCATCCGACGTATGGTGCTCTACGCGGCCAACCTCCTGACAGGTAATCATGGCTGCTGGGATCTCTCAGGTCAACGAAGGGAATCTGCTCACTGCGTGCAAAGCCCTCAAGACACCGAGTCTGGCTCCCCACCTTGGGGAGCTGGGCTGGCCTCAGCCTCCTTCAGCCAATAGAATGTGGGGGCAGTGAGGACCCCAAACCTAGGTCTCAAGGCATTTACGTGCTGGCAGGGCCCATTCCACAGCGCCTTCATGCAGGTGGAAATTTCTACAAAATTGGGGTGCGGGGCAAAGCACCAGAAAATTTGACCGGAAAATTTGGGGTCAGCAAGACCTTCCCACTCCCGTTCGTTCCTGGCCACTCCAGGGACCCACAGCCTGACTCAGCCCTCTGAGCAGCATCTCCTGGCTCAAAGCATCGTCACTCCCACCTTCCCAGCTGGAGCCGCCCCCCTGGGCCCCGGGAAGCAAGGAGAGATGAGCTGCCAACACCCCACCCCGGCACAGCGTCCTGCCATTTCGCTCAGAAAGCTCTGACTCATTTCTTCTCCTTCCTGGTAATTGAGTTCAAATAATTTGTGAGACTCTCAACCAATTCATCATGACTCTTACAAAGCCATAAGCTGTCTCCGGAGCCACTCCACAGACGGGAACAAAGCCAGAACCCCGTGTGGGGCGGCCGCAGACCGGGGCTGGATCAGGCCCTGAGACTGACTGGGCGCCTCCGTCTGCCTGTCTTCAGAATGGGCCCGTCCAGGGTCTGATGAGACGGGAGATGTGGCTCCTCTCTTTGGGGATGGGGGAAGTGTCTGATCCAGCCCCATCCACAGAGTTCTAGTCTCAGTCGGGTTCCAAACCAAGACATCCAGCCCCCAGAGGTCCCGAGGGCCCCTGAAACCTGGCCTGCCCCAAATCACACTCACCGCTCGCCTCAGCTGGGCCTCCAGGACCAGGGAACAGAAGGAGCTCCAGCTCAGAGCCAGGTGGGCCTGAGTCTGGACACCCTGTGGGCGACCTTAATAGGAGCTGCTTCTTGGAGATGTGGGAGCATCCACCGTAAGGAGGACAAGCGTCCAGGGAGACACTAGACTCACCGCAGGCTCCCGCGGAGAGGCGGTGCTTCGCCCCGCACCCCACCACCGGCTCCGGCACTTGGCCGCCAGGCCAGAGAGCAGCATGTTCCTCACTTATGGCCGATAGTGACCACTCACATCTCCCTGGTTTCCAGCGTGGACCCAGGTCGCTGCCTGAAGCCTGGGCCTCCCACCCCATCAAGACACATCTCCCTCGGGCCACGACTTGCCCTTCGGCCGACCCAGGTCCCAAAGCCCGTCCCTGCTCCCCAAGCTGCGCTCCTGTTTGCCTGCCGCCCGCATCCCATCACCCTGCCCCGGTGAGGGAAAAGGCAAGACCCTGCAGCCAGGAGGGGTTTGGGCAGAGCCTGGCATCCCAGAACCATCCGTGGATTGTGGAGAGACCCCCTCCGCCCCCACACCAGCCTGGCCTGCCTTCCAAACGGGGCCTCAAGCTGTTTAATGTGACGTCTGCTTGAAAGTGATCGCGCCCTAATTTATTCAGCTTGTCAGCTTCCATCTGCCACCCACGACTCCAGGCGAGTGTGCGGGGGGTTTTGGAAGCGAGAGCGGAGCCGTCTTCTCACCCCGGGGCTGGCTCCTGGAGGGAGCCCAAAAACGGCTGTTCACAGAAGGGAGCGTGGCCCTTGGCAGGCAGCCAGGCCGGGGGCTGGGAGGGAAAGGGCGGCGGCTGGCAGGGCAGGGACAGGCTCTGGCTGATGGGCACAGGCAGGGAGGACCGCCTGGGGCACGAGGGGCAGATGGGTGCTGGCAGGGAGCCCACAGAGCACCCATGGAAGCCCCCCCTTGGCCGATGGGAAACCCGAGGCTGGAGACGGAGCTTATCGTGAGAAGGCCACCCGGCAGGTACAAGGGACCTCAGCGTCTCCTTCAGAGGCAGGGTGGCATTTGCGGCCAGGGCCCTGGGTTCAAGCCCAGACGCCACTGCTCGGCGGACTGGCCCCTTCAGCAAGTCACCTGATGGTGTTGGCTGTTTCGTCCTTGGTGGAATGAGCAAGGACCAGAGGTAAGTGGGGAAAGCGGGTTTCCTGGGCCCAGGGCGTGGCGGGCGCCCGAGATGCCCGTAGCTTTCTTGGTAACAGCTGTTATCCGATCAAGTGTCTGCAGATAGAACCACATGTGGTCCTGGGGGTCCTGGCTCCGAGGCCCCGGTGTTCATGGGTGGGGGTGAAAACTGCCACGTTACTTCCTCTCTTTGTGAAGGGAGTTCCCAGACACGGGGCCGCTGCCCTCCTGCAGGCGGTGGGGAGGGAAGGGACCCCGACATGGACAATCCATGGTGTGTCTGTCTGTGGGTCCACTGGGCACCCCAAACCTGCTGCTTATGTCTGTGGGAGCTGCAATGACTATGTAGCTTCTCAGAGCCTCAGTTTCCCCATCTGTGAGTGGGAAGAGTCACCACCCCCGTGGGAGGCCTTGGCCTCCTCGGGCCACCCGACGGGCCTCCTTCCAGGCAGGTCTGAGGCTGTGCTCAGGCAGAGACACCTGCCTCCACACTCCAGAGTGGGAATTACATAGGTAGTGAAGTTTAATGCCCAGAAAAACGAGTTTTAAATTGATCAAAGTTTATAACCAGTAGCGGCTCCCCAGTAGTCACGCTGCTGGTGCCGCTCCCTCCATCTGCCCCGCCTCGCACACTCTGGCCTCTCTCTGGGCCAGTGCAGACCTCAGTACGGGAGCCCGGCACCAGGTGTCCCTGGGGTCCCCAGAAGCAGGGGGAGCGGTCAGCACGCCCCCAGTCAGAGCAGGACGCTGTCTCCCGGAGCACTCCGGCGCCCGCTGACCGTCGCTGGTTCTTCATTTCCAGGGCTCTTGTCACCCAGGAAGCCGAGTGCCCTTTTATGGATGAGAAGGGCCGTGCCTGACCACAGGTGAGCGCCAGGACGTGGCGGTGGGGGGGCCTCAGCGTGTCTCAGCAGCAGCTTCCTCACAGGACACGACCACCCCTGTAAGAGGTGCCAGTCCCCACTACAAACAAACAGCCCCCGGAAGCCCTGTGCTCCAGCCCCTCACTCAGCCTATACATTCCGCCGGCTCGGCCCCGACCGAGGCCTCCTCAGCCTGGACTGAGCTCATACCTGCACTGTTTCTTTCCCAGGGTCTCCTGGCCCCAAGGTGGCACCGACTTGGCCACCAGGGCAGGGCGGGGACATAGACCATCCCTCGGGGTTGCAGCTTCATCAGAGGACAGAGGAACAAACCCGCCTTCCCTGGCAGCAGGCCCCACCCTCCTGCCTCACAGCACAGGCCCCAGGAGAGGCCACTGAAGAAGATTCTAGGTCAAACTGATCTTGGAAAATGTTGCCTGTGCTCTGCTCCCCCGCCCCAAAGAGATGTAGGGACAAAGCACAGAACATATCTACACTCAAGAAGCCCCATGAGGCCATACTGGGAGGGCACCAGCATGGGGAGGGCCCCCAGCCCTGACCTGGCACAGGGCAGCATGCCCCCAAACCTTGGCTCGGGCCCTGAGCTGTGCTGGTGGAACCCACAGGAGGCAGCCCCGGGTGAAGCGGTGGCAGGAAGAAGGGAAGGCTTTTCCCTCCCTGGGTCCCCCCAGAGCTCATCAGCAGGCAGGGAGCACCTGGCACCTTTGTCAGCAGAGGCTGGCCTGAGGCCAGGCCGCCAGGCGCAGAGTGAGCTGTCCCCTCCCGGGTTTGTCCCAGCCCCGGCAGCCCCGAGCAGGTCCTCTGCACCCTCCCTGGTCCACCCCCACCAGGCCTTCCTCAAACCAGCGTCCTAGCCTTTCCCGTGACCTCCCAGACTTCCCCCCTTCGGGGGTCCTGCCCTCCCTCTGACCCTGCCACCCTGGGACATGACCCACTCAACCTCAGCTGAGCTGCAAGGGTCTCCAGGGAGGGACTGTCCCTCCCAGAGGTGACTCAGAGAGCACGTGGTCCCCAAGCCCTGCCCTGTGGGGACACAGTTACAGCCACCATCTTATGAGGATGCGTACAGTCCCGCGGGTGTGGTGCCCCCGCTGCAGCCACCCTGTCATTGCGACGGTGGTCGCGCTTCTCTCCACCTTCCCATGCACCACACTCCACGCTGGGCACAGAGGGCCACCAGGCAGGAAGGCCTGCCCGCCCCTGGAGACCCACCCCTCCGGCCAGGCCTGGAGGGCAGCAGGCTGAGGCCAGGAGGGCCCTGGGCTCCCTCCCCAAGGCTGCGCTTGCGTCCTCCTCAGTCCACCCCTCCTATAGCTCCAGGGCACTATGACAGCTGACAGGCCAGGTGCTTTCCTTGGTGCCATCTCATTCCTCGACAAGGACACCATGGTTCAGGGGCTGCATGTGCCGAGGTCACAGCACCAGGAAGTGGCGGAGGGTTGCTGTGAGACATCAAGGAGAGCCCCTTGACCCCGAGCAGAGTGTGGCGGGGGCCCAGAAGTGGCCCCTGGAGATGGGAGTCTGAGCATTTTCCTGCCCACTCCTGCCCCACAGGTGGGGCCTGGCTCCAGGGCAGAGGTGCCCCGGCCCTCCTGGCTGCCCCATACAGGCCAGTGTCCCGTGGCTTCCAGAACAGCAGGCCCCAGGGTGTGTGTGTGGGGGCGGGGGGAGGAATACAGGGCCAGCAAAGTCCCTGTCTGCTGCCCTAGCACACGCTGCCCATGCAGGCCCCTGCACCTGGGTGCCCACCACCTTCCTCCCTTAGCCCTGGATGTTGGCCCTCGCTCCAGCAGTGCTGTGCTCAGGGGCCCTGGATGGGCTGCAGGGCGCCCTGTCCCTCCCAGTGGTCATATGACAGGAAGCTGGCCGCCTGGCACCTCCACACCTGCGACAAGCCCTACAAGCTGTCCGCACACCCAGCCCTGCCCCAGCTGCTTCCGCCATCTAGTCTCCTGTCTGAGGCTGCGGGGCTCCTGCCCCCAGCGTGGTTCTGCCTCTCCGCACGCTGCCCGCGGTGCTGATTGACAGGGGCGCTGCCCGTGGTGCTGATTGACAGGCATCGCAGCCGCCCGTAGTGCCGATAAGCAGGTGGTGTGCTGTCCGTGGTGCTGATTGACAGACGGTGCGCTGTCCGAGGTGCCTCACTGACGGAGCCCCTCCTTTCGAGTAGGCCTCACATGGCCAGCATCCTCCCCAGCTCTGCCCAGAGTTCCTGGACATCGCATCCTGGAGTCTGGCCCTCTTTAAGACGTCTTTCACCTCTCTCTCCAGGGGCACGTGCTGCACCAATCTGGGGGCCCGCCGCCTGCGTGTCTGTGACAAATCAATATCCCTTGACACTGTAGCAGAGCCTGGTGCTAGGATCTTAGAAAGCCTGGCTCTTCAGGGCCCCATTCAAAGCCCCAAAGGGGAAGCTGTCCACAGCTTTCAAGAGAAGGGGCTACACAACAGCCAGGCCAGGCCTTGGGGGCCAGAACACAGCTGGCTTGGGGAGAGGGCCCCGGATGCTTCACCCACAGGATGAAACGCCCAGAGTCTTTCATCTACAGAGCACCTTACACCCATGAGCTGATTGTGAACTCACAATAAATGTAGCAATTCCCAACTTACAGGTGGGGAAACTGAGGTTCAGAGAGGTTAAGTAATTTGCCTGAGGTCACACAGTGGTGATGGAGGAGCTGGATGTTGAACCCAGGCAGCCAGGCCCATATTCTCATCACACCGAGAAGTGACCAGATCTGGGGCCCGGCCCCTCAGCACCACCCCAGCCCCCTCCTGACAGCTGGCACTGAAGAGAACATGAACATGTGGGCTGCTCACTCTTGGATGCCCGGGCACGAGCACAGAGGGGATCTGGGAGTCTCTGCCGGAGGGATGGACGCTCGCTGGCTGTATCGAAGGGTGGAGGAGCTGGGAGTGGACGGGCAGATGCAGGACGGTTGAGCGGGTGGATAGAGGGCACATAGAAGTTCAGTTTGTAGCAGCAGCAGCAGCAGTAGTGATAGAAACAGAGCCACTTTCACACGGAGCCGGAGCTGCTGCCCCAGAGGGACCGCCCTGACCACTCACACCTCACACCTCAGGGTGTTGGAATGACCGCAGGCAGCACGGTGCCCCAAAGAGCTGTCTGCAAGGACAAGAACGCCAGTGCTGGGACGGCAGGCTGCTGGCCATCAGCCCATGTGTTAATGAGAGTTAAACGTACACACTGTGCGGACTTCCCATCCCTGAGCTGCCTCATCTGCACCAATGGCAATGCCGTCCTTCTGTGGACGTCACTGTCCCCGTCCCATCCCATCAACACCCCTCGCCTTTGTCTCCTCGGAACACTAGTGGGGCCTCTGCCTGCATCAGTTTGTTCCTAGTAGCTATTCTTTTTTATCTCAAATAAATGTTTTTTGCCTGTCACTTGGAAAGGCCTTTTATGTGTGGTTAACAAGTTGGATGGATGGACAGATAAAAGAATTGACAGATGGGTGCATGGAGGGAGGGAGGGAGAGCTGGATGAAAGATGAGCGGGTGGAAGGACGGATGAGTGGGTAAGTGTGTGGGTGGGTGGGTCGATGCGCGCTCAGAATGGAGCAGTGTGAGGGAGCCTCGGTGCAGCCCTGGGCAGGTACAGGAGTCAGCGCCCTGTGACGATGTGGCCCCCAGTGGGTGGTGTGAGTGTGCGGCAGTGAATGCAGGGATTAATCACACCAGCACATGTGGGGGTTGCTCACGAATCAAGGATGGATCAACTTGCTGCTCTCTTTCCCACACACGGCCGTCATTTCAGCCACTAAGAACATCAATGGTGACCCAGACTTGCTTGCCCAAACCCCACCTGGGAGCCAGGCTCTGTCCCGGGTCCCTCTTAGAGGTGAGGAGACCCAGGCAGAGAGGGTTTTGCCCGTGGCCTCTGAGCACGCGCAGTCTGGGCCTGGGTTGCTCTGCCGTGACCCGCACAGCACTCCCTGGTGCCCTGTGCACATACGTGTATATTTACACACTTGTGAGTGTGTGTGTGTGTGTGTGTGTGTGTGTGAACATGGGATGTGTGAATGCCATGGACGGGGCAGCCTCATGTGTGTGTGGCCAGGGCACTCACACAGGGCCCTGGGTCAGAGGTCCCATGGCTGGTGGGGCACTCAGCTAGTACCCTCTTGAAATTATCAGTGATTCCTTAACAGCGGGCCTTGATTTTCATTTGGCAGTGGGCCCCGCAAACTGGCCTCAGGTGACCACAACCAGGGGCCTTGGGTCAGCCCCCTATCTCTCGCTGCATCACCTTCTGTGGGGTCTCAGCCTCTCCCGCCTGTCTCTCAGCTGGGAAAATAGACTTAGTGCTCTACAGAGGATAAGCCAAGGTGAGGTCCCTGCCACCCTCCTGGGCCTGGCCAGCCGCCCCCTTACCTGCCTGCCGGGCCCCGGCTCCATCCTCGTGCCAGGAGAGCTGTGTGCCCAGGGACAACAGATAAGCCCGTTAAGGGACAGACTGGTTCCAACCTTCCAGGCAGAGAAACGAGGCCGTCAGGCAAGGGGCCGGCCACAGGCCATGATTAACGCGACCGGGCAGCCCACACACTGCGGCAGAAGGTGCCGGGGATGACTGCTTACAAAATGTACCAATTACCGCCGTGCCTGCCCGCTCGCCCCCGCCACTGGGCAAATAAACACATCAGCTGCCAGCCTGCACCAACCCGGCTTGGCCAGGGCCCAGGGGCCAGCGATGCTGGCAGGAGGGCCTGGAAAAGCCACCTTGGAGCTTGCAGGAGGACCCTGCTGTCCCCAGGAGTGCTCAGCAGGAGGTGACAGTCAGCTGGGACAGGCGGTGACATCCATGTGGGGCCGTGTCTAGGCAAGGATACAGGGAAAGGCCCGAGGCAACTGCAGGGACCCCTCCCCCCAACACCTTGTCGAAAAGGCTGGGAGATGGCGCATGTGACTGGTACCCCTAAGACACTCGGGGCTTCCTCCCGGGCCTCCAGGGCCACCAGCTGCGTTCTGCACAGAGATGTATGTGCATCTGTGTGTGCACGTGTGTGCCATATCCAGGTGTTTGTACATGTGTGTCCATGTGTGCCATGTGTGTCCGTGTGTTGCTGTGTTGCATGTGCTGTGTGTGGACAAGGGCATCTTCTGCACCGCTAGTCCAGACCCGGGGAAGTGGGTGGGTGAAGGAAGGTTCTGGTGAAGCCAGGGGCCTCCTTGGGGGGAGGCCAGGCCTGGAGGAAGGTGACCAGGATGACAGCAGGAGACCGGGAGACCACGGAGGAGAGCCCAGGGCAGGCTCACCACCTGGAGGCTCCCGTGGGCAGAGCCAGGGACAGGGAGAGGAATGTGGCTTGGCTCAGTCTAAGGAAAGACCTGTCCACAGATCAGCATTATGCAAAGACAGTGAGTTGTCTGTGAGGTAGTGAGCCTCATGTCCCTGGAGGCATGCAAGCAGATTATCTCCTCCTCTTGGGGACCCTGTCAATAGGCCACACAGGTTTTCTCCATAGTATGGGATTGACCAGAGAAATGGAAGAAGCTGTGGAGGGACAGGAATGGGATCCCAGAATCAAACCAGCAGGCTCATACGCCCCTCTTTCCCACCCTTCACGGCCCTAGCTACATCCTGATTACATCATTGTTTTAGACACAGGTACGCGCGCAGGGACGGAGGACACCGCAGGTAAGGGAAACTCTCCCTCTGGTGGAAACAGAGCAGGGTCCATAAAGAACCCAGGACCTGTAGGCCGGTGCCAATGCAAGTCCCGCCACCCAGGAGCTGACCGTGACCGGTCACGCTGCGCTCTGGGCCTCAGCTTCCTCCATTGGAGGATGCATTCATAACTGCAGACTGTAGTGGGGGGGTCCCCTGTCCCAAGAAGGACAATCATGGGCCAGCCCCGCCTTGGTCCCAGCACAGAGATCAGGGAGCAAGGGACACCTGTGACATCATACAATCAGCAGTGCACAGCCCACAGCACGGGCGGCAGAGCCAACCAGTGAAGGGGACAAGGCCACACTCGTGGGCACCCGCCACAAGCAAGCAGTAGAGTGTCACCCCATCTGACAGGAAGAGAAACTGAGGCCAGAGATAACGGCGCAAAAGCAATAATAACAGCGATGAGGACAGGGTGTTTAACCTGAGCCAGGTGGTGTGGGCCCCCTCAGGGGCCCCAGGCTGTGGGTTGGCATGCAGGCTGGCACCGTCACACGTGGGCAGGCAGCGCCAGCGCCCAGGGCTCCCAGCGCAGTGCGATCACATCCGGTCGAAGGGCTTTATCTCCCTGCAGCAGCTTGTGGCCTCCCTGGCAAAGCTGGCCCCCACCGTCCCCGCCCCCCGCCTCAGCGCAGAATTGAATTTACGGCAGGAACAGGCGAGCTGCCCGTGGGCCCTGCACACGGGACATTTATCTTGCTTGACTGTTCTTAGAACGTCAACAATAAATGCCAAGTTGAACAATGAATAAAAATATTCCCGGAAATAACGGGAGAGCCGCACCCCGCAGGCACAGCAGGGCAAGGGGGGCGGGGGAGCAGGGGGCGCAGGCGGGGGTGCTCTCAGCCCAAGCTAAAAGGGCACTAGCTCGCGTTTGCCAAGTGGGGCCGTGCGCTGAGACGGTCCGTCCCTCCTCGGAGTTCAGTCACTGCAGTGACCCAGGGAGCTGAGACCGACCGGCTGTAACCCTCGCTTTCCACCTGAGCCTCGGAGACGTGAGTGATACACCCAGGCCGGGGCCCCGATTCACCAGAGCAGAGCTCGAAGCTGCGTCTTTCTGAGTCTGAAGTCGGTGCAGTGGACATGGGGTGATGAGGTGCCGTGTAGCGGCTGCTGCGGGACAGCGGCCCAGAACCAAGCAGCTTCAATCAACTGTCATTTGCTTGCTCACGGCAGTGTGGTTGGCCGCTGGCACAGGGCTCAGCTGGGACGGTGCGTGCCGGGCCCACGCGTGCCCACACGTGCCCACATGTGCCTGTGCACGCAGCTAGCCTCACTCACACAGCAGCATCTGGCCGGCTGTCCCCAGGGGCCATGGAGGCACCAGGGCCATGGGTAACTCACACGGTGGCAGTTTCTGGGTTCCCAGGAACAGTAAGACAGGACATGCCCCCACGCTCATGCGCTTTTCAAGCCCCATTTGCTAGTGTCCCCTCATCCAAAGCAGGCCAAAGGGCCAAGGCCGGAGTCAAGGGATGGACAAACGGCCTCGGCCTCTTGACAGGATGGGCTGCAGGTCACATTACAAAGGGGGAGCAATTCTGTGGCCATTTCTGGAGCTTCTCACAATAGAGAAGGCAGCAACTCACCTCACCCGGGGGACTCTGGGAGGGCTTTCCCGACGTGGGGACGTCTGAGCTGGGCAAGTCCGAAGGAAGAGCACCATTAGCGGTCACTGGCGCAGCGGGGGCAGTGGAGCAAGAACCGCGCCGGCCCCCGGTCTCAAACCTCACACAACATCAACATGCGTGGTGCGGGGTGGCTGTGCACGCATCGGGACATGGCTGTCCTGCACAAGGGCGCCGAGCCCACACTGGGGGCGCAAACACCTGCCTCGTGTGCTGCCCCAGCGTCCAGCCTCGAGCAAGAAATAAGATGCCCCCCCCAGTCCTGCCCTGCCCCGTTTCACCAGCTGATGCCTAAGGGAAGCTTTTGTGGCTGCGTGGTTGAGAGACCGCTTTCCCTCCGATGGACGCTTCTCCGCCCCCAACCAGGTCGGGTCACGTGCCGCTAATTGAAGTTCACTATTAAGATCCCCCAGGTGGCCCAGCTCCAGCATGTAATCAAATCTACGGTTTTAGAAAGACCTCCTTCGGGGGCTGGATGGACCAGACACCTGGCCCCCTGCGCCCCCAGGCATCGGCTGCCAACCACACCGGGCAGGCAGACTGTCCTTCCTGCACTCTCACTGCAGCAGGGTGGCTGGCGGCTCTGCTCCTCCTCTGGACCCAGCCCAGCCCAGCTTGCTCGGGACCCCTGAGACCAACGCCTCCACTGGCCCTTCCAGGACGCCTCAGGCCCACCGCCCTTGAATGGCCCTCTGCCAGCTCCCCTGCCGAAAGTCAGGGTCAGAGTCGCAGCACCTGAGAGCAGCAAGGGCCTTGGCTGAGTCCAGGTCATGCCCACGCCACCAACAACAGCAGTGAGGCTACAGAGCTAGGAGACTTGCTCAAAGCCTCCAGGGAACCCCTGCTCTCACAAGCTGGCTGATTCTAAGCCACTTCCTCACGGCCACCTGCTCCAGGACGCCTTCCCTGATCTGTCCACCCATTTTCAGAGTCCTCGTGTACTGGTCCAGCAACTTCAAAAACCAATCAAAAATGAGCAGGCACGTGTGCCTATGCCAAAGGAGATGCTGGGGGTGGACTGAGACGGCGTCTACAGCAGGAAGCAGAGGCCCACTTGCCTCAGAAGGGTGGCTGAGGGCTCTTAGCAAGAGTTCAATGGGTGTTTGTTGAGTGACTAAATGACTGAGTCTCCTGGGGGCTGCCACTGAGCTCAGCCAACTCCACCCTCTGCTCACAACTCAGAGACTTGAAGAGGAAGGGACAGGCCAGCCAGGGTCCCTTGGACTCCCTGGGAGGACAGAGGGGCAGCTCCAGTGACAGGTGGCCAGCAGAGCATCCCTGTTCCCTCCACTCCTCAGGAGCTGGCTGAGTCAGGGGAGTGGGCCATGGAGGAGGTGTCTGTGGGGGGGAGGGGAGAGCGGGGAAGGGGAGGCGGCTGGGGGTGTGGCCGAGGCATCGGTCCGGATTCAGAGTTAGCTGCTCTTTGCCGCTTGCCATCCATGTGTTCCGAGTAGCGTGGGCAGGCCGCCGGGAACACAGAAGACCCAAAGCGTTCTCTGGCTCGCCTCCAGATGGGCCGCGGTTAAACCAGAGAATGAGTCAGCGGAGGAATTAACATGGCAACCCACTTAGATCTGACTCCGTGTTGACAAGGACACAGGAAGTGGGTGGGGGCTCTGCCTTCTCCAGGGGGCGGCAGGAGGAGGGCCTTGCAAAGCCAAGGGCTGGGGCTGGAATCCTCCAGGAGCCCACGGGAAACACGAGGGCAGGGGGAGGCAGAGAAGCCCTTGTCGGGGGCGTGGGCAGCACACAGGGCCAGAGTGCAGCAGCAGGAACTGGCCAGGGCAGCAGCCCAGGGGCCTGGAGGGGCGGGCTGAGATGGACAGGGCAGGGCCCAGACCCCAGGAAGCCAGAGCCTGCAGCAGGAAAGCAGGCAGGGACATGGTGCCAGGGCTGCCCTGGGCAGGAGGAGCAGCGGCCCATGCTTCGGGGAGCGCAAGCCCTCCCAGCAGGACAGCTGAGCCCAAAGTCTCCGCCCCCCTGTAGCACATACCTGGGCCCGCCCCCTCAGTGAGCACGTGGGGAGGCCCTGGCCCCGCCCCTCGCAGCGCTCTCCTTCCCAGCATGCACCACAGCTGAGAAACCCTGCTTCACCCACACACTGTCTCCCACTCGTTCCCGAGTGCCCTCCCCAGGTCTGCGTCAGCGCCGGACACACAGGACTGGACGGATAAAGACCAGCGTCAGCCTCGGGCAGGGCACACAGGGACCTGGTCACCCACACAGGCGCCAGGACAGGTCCCACTGGCTGCTCTCTGTCAGCCAAGGGTGAAGGACAGAGCTTCGGGAGCAGGGATCCACTGGGAGGAAGGCCTGGGAGCCTGGGGCGGCCTGGCCCACCTCCTGGGGCCACAGAGGAGGGAGGCGGGGCCTCCTGATGGACAGCCGGGGCTTGGCCGGGGGTTGGCCGGGGCCCAATGAGTCACAGAGAGCGGAGCAAGCCCTGGGCTTTGAGCTCACACCTGGTCTGGAGCAGAAAGTGGAGCCCGGATGGACTGGGCAGGAGAGAGTGCACCTGGAATGTTCTGCTGTGAAGGGGGGCCCAGGAAGGCACCCCCTTTGCTTGTGGACCTCAGCAGTTAAGGGTGTGGCTGCCCAGGCCCTGACCGCACCTAGCTGACCTGGAATAGCTGCAGAGGGGACAGGCCTGCCACCAAGGGCCTCTGGACCCGCTACGGGTCCCCACAGAGGCCTGTGCAGCACCTTCTCCCCAAGAGGCCCTGGAACTGAACCTGTGGCTGAGGCCACAGGGACCAGAGATGACCAGTGGTCAGTCGGTCAGGGACACCCAGGAGGAAGCTTTTGGAAGTGAGGCACACCAGATGAGACCCCCAGGGGTCATGACCCAAAAGACAAGGACACGTCTCCCGCCTCCGGGCTCAGCTTCTGGTCCAGATGGAGACCACAGCCGAGGTGGCAGTAGAGACGGAAGAGTTCCCTCTGCCTCAGCTGGCCCCTAACCACAGGCGTGGCCCATCAGGAAGAGGAAATCAGAAAGGGGTGGGGCCTGGCCCCTTGCGCTCCGCGGTGGGGCAGGGCCATTCCTGCTAAAGAGCCAGGAGCCAAGCCCGCTCCTCTCGAAGCTGGACCCCGAAGCACAGGTCTCAGCCTGTGTCCTTGCGGGAGCCCCCGCTGCAAAGGAACAGCTGGGGGACCCTCCCTGAGACACTTCAGGGGCCAGGGCTTGGCCCGGCCCAGTGGCTGCAGCCGCCCTCTCCCCCAGCCTCCGTGAGGGGGCCACTTGAGGAGGGACAGCGGGGTCCCACGGTGCTGGGCAAGGCCATCCCACCGGTGGGGGTGGGGCCATGCTGCCCTTCCAGAATCAGCACCAAGGGAAAGCTGGTCCCCAGGGCCAGTCCTGTCATTCCAAGTCCCCACACCGGCCCTCTCCTTGAAGCCACGTTGACTGTCCCTGGGGCCCTGTGGGAGAGGCCAGCCAGGTTTGCAGGTGGGAGAGAGGGCCCGATTCAGGCAGGCGGGTTTCCTGCCTCCCTCCTGGCCCCGCCCCCACTCCTGGGGAGGGGGAGCCGCCAGCTGGAAGCACATCTCTGAACCCCTAAATCCTGCCTACGCACTTCCTACCAACTGCAGCAGCCAGGGGAGGGCTGCTGGCTGTGCCAGGCGGGGCCCCTGGGAGCCCTCACTCCTGGCATTCAAATGTTAAGTGCACCCCAGGCCCGCCTCCTTCCAAATGTCAATGTCACTTTCTGGAGAGCCGCTGAGCCACCGCTGCCCCTCCCACCCCCAGCCTCTCATCTGGCAGCCAGCTGCCGCTGTGGGGCCCTTCCCAGCCCCAAGGCCCACCCCTCCTGCAGGGCCGTGCAAGGAGACAGGGCACAAGGGTGCTGCACCACATCCAAGGGCAGCGCTGGGTGCTCAGCCTTTATCAGGCACCGGCTGTGTGCAGTCCCTGGGCCGGCCCCTCCCCGGGGCCCCAGCACATGCGGCAGCCCCGTTCCCAACCTTCAGACCAGGGAATGGAAGCTCAACAGAGGAAGTGACTCCTCCCAGGTCACAGCCCTGGCATCCAGCGGCCCCACCTGCTCCAGCCCTGCACCACTTCCCCCTGCCGGTGTGGCCGCAACCCCCTCGGTGTCGGTTCCATCCACCAGTCACTCAACAAGCATCCACGTGAGCCCCATTGGGTCCAGCCCCCCAAGTGGCTGCACAGTCAGGCTTGGCCGGTAGCACCCAGTGAAAACTGCAGCGGGAGCTCTGCGAGCTGTGGTCCGCGCAAGCAGCGGGAGGTTATGCGGCCCTAAAAGGAAATGAGCTGCCGATGATGAAAACGCGGAGGAACCGGACCTTAACTGCGTGTTACTAAGCAAAAGAAGTCAACCCGCAAAGGCCACACACCGTGCGAGTGCCACCGTACGGCCTCCTGGAAAGGCCACACCACAGAGGCAGGACAGGTCAGCAGGAGCCGGGGCGGGGGCGGGGGGTGAACGGACGGCGCACCGGAACTTTCAGGGCAGCGGAAGGCTCTGTGTGGCGCAATGACGCTGGACACGCGCCGTCCGTGCGAACCCACCGAGCGTGCGCCCCCGGGGGGCCTGGGGTGAACTGTGGGCTCTGGGCGGCCACGCTGTGCCGGTGCAAATCCATCGTTCTAACCGGGTCCCACGCTGGTGGGGGACAGCGGGAGGCTGTGTGTGGTGGGGGGGGGAGCTACGTAGGAAACCTCTGTACCTTCTGCCCAAATTTTGTTGTGAACTGGAAACTGATCGAAACAATTAAAGTCTAAAAAAAAAAGAAAGCCACCACAGACACCAGCGCCTGCCCCCTTCCCCTGTTCCACAGACTGGGGCTCGCGGGGGCTTCGGGGCTCGGGCTCCGGGGAACCCGGGGCTGTTACCTGCTTTTCCTTGACCACTACACAGACCACAGAGTTTGTGAGCAGCGAACCGGCCAGGCGACGAGACCACCTGGTGGCTCTCTGCGCTTCGTGTCGCAGGCTGCAGAGCGGGTCGCCCCCTCCCCTAAGATCCTCAGCTGTGGGGAGATGACCCATTCGGCCAGGGCCACCTGGGGCCGTCTCTCCTTCCTCAGGTCAGCTGTGACCTATCACATCACTGAATCAGGGCAAGTGGCTCAGCAAGGCCTCAGCGCCAGGTTGGCACAGGGCGTGCTCCCCAGGACCACAGTCCGGGGGCCCCGGTGCCTGCCAAAGGGCCAGCCCTCCGGGTCAGACCTCAGCTCTGCCCAGGCCAGTGCATGGTTGTGCTTCAGATTCCTCATCTGTCCGCCTCTGCTTCCAACCTCAGGAGCCATGGTGCAAATTCAAGTCCTCCACTGATTCACACACATTCAGTCATTCATCCATTCCTGGGTTTATCTGACAGCCCCTACACATCACCCCACGCAGGCCCCGCGCACTGATCTGTGTGGTGAAGCTGTCACAGGACCATGTCCCCCCCCAGCAGCCCTGCGTAAGGCCAGGGTGTCGGGGTGGGGAGCGCTTCTACCTCCCTGGCCCTCAGAGAGGGGCTGGGGCCCAACAAGGTTGTCAAAGTTTGTTTGAGAAATGTCCGAGGCACAGTGAGACGCCGCGTCGCACCCAGTGGGAGGATGAGGATGAGGATGGGCGCGGAGGCACTGCTGGTGGGGAGGCGAATGGTGCCGCCACGCGGGACAGCCTGCCTGGGGCCCAGCGGGTCCCCTACTGGGCGCGGAGCCGAGAGGACGGAAACGCTGCACCCACACCACCTCTGCGCCCAGCGTCCACAGCGGCATTACTTGTACCAGACAAAGGTGGAAACACCCCAGTGTCCGCCCACTGGCACAGGGACAACAGAATACATCGCGTTTGAGCACAGAAAAGGAATGACGTCCGGACACGTTACAGCACGGGCGGGCCTCCGCCACCTCACGCCAAACGAGAGAAGCCGGACGCGGAGGGCCACGTGTTTGCGAGTCCACGTGCACACGGTGACCCGGGTGTGGGCGGGGCACAGGGAGGCGGGGGATGGCCAGGGGTCGTGGGGTCTCTCCACAGGGACGATTTTGGTGAGGCCGGCGCATAGCTGTGAATCCACGAGCACCCCTGAACCGCACACTGGAGACCAACCCCTTCCAGAGCGTGGGAGCCGGCCGCAAGGACACTGCTGTGGTGCCGGCGGCTGTGTAGGGCTGAGCAGCTTCCCTCCAGCAAAGAGAGCAGTGCCTCCGAGCTGCCGGGTTTGCGGGGCTGGTCCTGAGAGGCGGAGCCAGGCTCTGCGGGGTTCCCTGAGCACCCCCTCTCTGCTCTGCTCACCCACCAGTGCCCCCACACCCTTCATCGGTCAAGAGCCTGATGTTTAAAAAGAGAAGGAAAAGAATTAAAAGTCTCCACTACTTTGAGGGTTTTTTTACGATTTTGTGATGCTAAGAAGGTGAAATTTTGTTTTCTCCAGGGGCAGGGGGAGGGGGGACTCCTGGGTGGCAGGGTGGGGAAGTGGCAGGGGACAGGCCACCAGAGGGGAGAACACCCTTGTCCCCAGGAGGGAGGAGGAGGTGGAGCAGCAGGTGGGGCAGGAGGACAAGGGCCCAGGGGAGGGGACATTTCCCGGCTGGGCCTCTTCATTTCTCTCCCTTTCAGGACTGATTTCCGCCTCAATTTGGGTAATTACTCCCTACTCAGCATCACTTCTTTCCCTTATTCAAGGAGGCAAAAACACACCAGAATGTCTTGGGGGGGCAGGGAGAGATGCGTTCAGACCCCATGCAGCTGTTCTCTGGGGGCGGGGGGGGGCAGTGGTCGGGGCGGTGATTCTTCGAAGCTACGCTACTTTTCTCCCCTGGAACAAGCTGGTCCTCAGCCCCCCACTCTGGCCTCAGATCATGGGTATGTTCGATCCCAGACCCACTGTCTCGTGGGTCAGGGGCCGGGTCAGGGTCAGGGTCACGGTCAGGCGTCCTCTCTGGTAAGGAAAGCAGAGACGGCTCAGGGCGGGCAGCTGCTGAGCCACATGGCAGGACAGCACCTTCCCAGGTGTGTGCCACCTGCCCCAGCCCCGAGGCCCCCAGGACAGGGGCATCCCCTGGAATCTCAGGTGTGGAAACTATGGCCCGGGGACCAAGTGGCTTCCCTGAAGCCTGGTGCTGGGTGCCGGCCGAGCCAGGCCAACACCCAGGAGTGCCCTCCACTCCTGCACCGGGTGCCACCAAGCAAGAGTCAGCAGGCAGCTGGTTCGCACTTCTGAGTCTACGTTTCCTCCAGGGACCTGGCGGCCGCGAAGTCTTCAGACACACCCGGCTTCCTGCCACCACCACCTGGCCCAGCTGCTCCTCCCCTCTGAGGACCCCGGGCTTGGACCCTCCCGGGAAGCAACAGAGAGCAGTCACCAAACAGACTCAGTCCTCCCCAAAACGTGCTGAACGCCAGCACCATCAACATGATGTGTTAATCTGCCAGGACCTTTTCAAGATTTTGCAGTGGTGTTTCAAGTCTCTTGAACTGGTAATAAACACAGCCCACGTCAGAAACTGCAAATCGGCATCCCGTCCGCCAGGCCCGGCTCATGTGGACGGCCGTCTTTGGCGTCTCCCCAGCTCTGTGCGCCCCACCTCCCACGGAAGGAGCGCCCAGCTCATCAGAGGAGGCCCCACCCCAGGGGTGCGGGAGCGCAGAGAGGGCAGCTGCCGGTCTGTGATTAGAATACAGAGAGAGAGGATCAAGGTAATTAATTCTTTTAAGGTAAGGAAAAAATTTTTTTGTTTCCCCTTCAGCTCCTCCAAAGCCACGTGAATTATATCTGCTTATGTAAATAAAGCTAAAGAGCGATAACATTAATTAGCAGCATAAAACTTTTGCTCATCCAGCTGGAGATAGCAGGTAGCTGGGGGAGAGGATTAATTTCTACTTTAATTAGAATTTACTTTTTCGGCGGCTCGGCCTCCGGCCCAGAGCACTGGAACAGGTTCCCGTTCCTTCTAAACATGTTGGATTCCAAAAGGGCACTGGGGGGCAGGTGCCCCTCGAAGGGGCTCCGTCTTCAGCTGCCCGGCCAGCCTGGAGTGGGCTGATTAAGAACGACGTGACAGGGGGACAAACGTCCTGGTCCCTCCATGAGCCCCCCCACCACGTCCCAGCCCCGGCAGTGGTGAGATCGGAGGGTGGCCAGCAGCGGTGGGTCCCATAATGCCGCCCACCCCTGGCCCCCTCCACCATCCAGGAGGGCAGTGGTCTCTAATGAACTCACTCGAGACAAGGCTGACAAGAGCTGGCCTGTCAGTATCTTGGGGAGGAGGGTGCCACCCTAAATGCACCTTGCCGGCCCGGCCTCACCCCAACCCCAGCCTCGCACCCCGCTCCTCTCTGGCGCAGGTGACTGCGTGCCCCCGAGCGCCCACTGCACGCCTATCTGTGAGACAGCGGTGAGCAGCCCACCCGTCCCCGTCCCTGCGCAGCCAGCTCCAGTCCCCTGTCCATCTACCTGCCCCGGCCTCCCAGGGTAAGCAGCACACGGCGTGAGAAGGCAGTTCCCGTGTCAACAGCCAGAGAGCCCACGCAGATGGGGGGTCACCCCAGAACTCGGCTCTGCAGAGGCCTGAGCTACAGACCGGGGCTGGGGTGTGGGTGTGGAAGGGCCCCCCAGGGCTGAGGAGAGCTGACAGGGAAGGGTGCCAGGCGGCCAGCAGGCCTCGCTGCAAACCCCACTCACGTGGGACCCTGGACAGGTTAGCTTCCTCCTCTGACCCTCAGTCCCCACCCCCAACGTTGAAAACAGACATGTTAGGACTTACCTCATAAGGTTTGCAAAAAAGTGGTCATTCCCAGTGATCGCTGGGGTCATTTTCAGAACCTCTACAAACGCCTGGCTCTTATCAAACACACTCTTGCCTTCGAGGAAGGTATGACTATCCCCTGTTCCAGATGAGAGGAAAGGCCCCAGGAGCTGAAGGGCCCGCCGGGGCAGTCGGGTCTCAGCACACGTGCCGCTGAGGCTGTGGCCTGGTCCCCTGCCCCGTCCCGCTCCTGGCTGGCCAGCCCTCCGTGGTCCCGGCACACAAGCCCACAGATGGTCACAGAGCCGGGGCCACACTCAGGGAAGACCACTGGGGCGGCAGTTCTCCCCACAAAGCGGCCAGTTGAGCTTGTAACTGAAAACAACGGCCAACTGTGTTTGCTGAGGATGCCCACCGCCCGGCACAGACGCGGCTGTGCCTGCCTGCCCCCGCTGCCCCCTGCAGAGCCACACACAGGCGCGCACTCCAGGCCGAGGTCCAGGGAAGCGTGTTCCCACGTCACCAGCAGCAGCCACTCCCTGCTGTCCCCGCTGCTGTCCCCTCTGCTCAAATGTCACCACAAAGAGGCAGACAACGTGTGGCTGCTGTTGTGAGGACGGTTTGACCCTGTGCATCCCTTGAATGCACCTTGGGGACCCTGTCTGTGGTTCCATGGACCACACTTTGAGAACTGATGCATTGGGGCGGGCGCTCCTGGAGAGCAGGGGTCTCCACGTGCTTTGATCCCCTCCTCCCTAAGCAGGGCCCGGCATTTAGAAGGGGTCTGCTGGCGAGTTATCACCCCGTTTTGCACACGCGGGGTGCAGGGTCACACCACATGACTGACATTCAACCCCTGGTGGTGGCCTCAGGGCCTGTCTGCCAGGGACTGTCACCTCCGTTGGCCCCTTCCCCTGTGCGCAGCTCTGCCCCAAGGCCGGCTGGCCTGGCCTCCCGGGGGCTGCTGCTCTTGGGGGCCCACCTGGGGAGGGCCTTACACCTGGCCAAACCCCAGCCCTAGAAGTGTCGATAGCAGCTGCAATGCTGTGGCACCTGTCACCTCCCAGAGCCACCTGGTGATCATCGGTGAAAGGCAGAGCTGATAGGACCTGCCTGGGACAGTGAGGGGTCGGAAATACACACGTGCGGGCCCATGGAGCAGCCCCTGAAGACCACCAGGTCCCGGGTTTCTGAGGGCTCACTGGGAAGTGGGCCCTAGTGCTGGGGGCTGGGTTTGCAAAGGGGAGACACGCGGGTGTCCAGGAAGCTGGGGGTCCTCTCTCAGCCATCAGCAGAGATCCCACCCACACCACCTCCCTGGGGTCCTGGCGGCTCTCTCAGGGCTCCTGGGCTTCCCTGCTGGCTCAGGGCCTCCCTGCTTGTCCCCACGGGGGACACCAGCAAGGGGTAAGAGGCTTTCTGGGCACGTCCCAGGGCTTAGTCTGTGAACAGATTAAGGCTCAGTCCGTAGCTGGGACCAGGGCTCAGACCGTGACCAGGAATAGGGCTAAGTTTGTAATCAGGGTCAATCAGTGACCAGGGCCAGGGCTCACCCTGTGACTGAATTCAGGGCTCAGCATGTGGCCAGGCCAGGGCCCGACCTGTGACTGAGAGGGAAGGGCTGGCAGGGGCGGAGCGTCCGGAGCCCCTGCCAGGCTCCCGTATCTGCCCAGCATCAGGTCAGTGTCTGTGAAGGAGGTGGGTCCGGAGAAGCTGGCTGTCGCCTCTGACGCCAAACCGTGCTTGCTTTGCCTGACGTTTCTCTCCTTCCCCTACCCACAGCCCAGCCAGGCAGCAGGGAAGGTGTAATTAAAAATCAGGTTTGTTAGCACGAACACAACGTACATAATATTTAAAACATCCACGCGCCTTTAACTTGCTACCGACATGCATTTGCTCATTAAGCAGGAATTTTTTATGGCAGCGACACTGCAAATAGCTCGTATTAAAATGCTCAAAACACCATCTGGTCCTGAGCCAGGACTCCGAAGCGTGGCGGAGGTGGCCCAGCACTCCTGGAGACCAGAAGACTCCTGGCGGGCAGTGAGGCTGCTGTCCCCACCCGGTCCCCAGACCGCTGGGGGTCCCAGTCTGCAGCCACACACTTCTCGCCTCACTGCATCTTCCAGACAAGGAAACAGGCTGTGGCTTGAATGCCTGCCCAGAACGGCACAGCCAATGAGATGGCACCTGGGGTGAGCCTGAGTCTTGCTGACACAACGGGAAGCTTGGGCTCTCTCCTGGGAGGATGGAGGGTGATGAGAGGGAAGGAGCCAGGCAGCCTTGCCAAGCAGTGAGGCAGGGACATGGGAGAAGCTGGGCTGCAGGACATTCAAAAAGGGTCACCACTTCCTAGGGCTTGGCTCTGTGGATGGGGTGGGGTCCGCTCCCTCACAGGGCCACGGAGAACACAGGAAAAGGGCTTTAACACTGTCCTCACAAGGTGCCACAGGATGGAGAGAGTCTGCCAGGCCTCCTGAGCTGTGTCCAGTGGGGCTGTTGTGGAGCCTGAGGCTGGAGGAGCTGGCTACACCCAGGGCCAGCAGGCAGGCCATCCAGGGAGGCTGGTAGCCAGCCAGGAGGGGGAGAGGCAGAAGGAGGCAGGAAGAGCCCCAAACACCGTGCCCTGCCCGCCCCACCCTCCTGTTCCACCCTGCATGGCCTTCTGCACCTATGAGTGGGCCGTGCGGGCACAGACGTCCAGGCTGGGGCAGTTGTTATTTGGGGGCCTCAAGCGAGCCCCCTCCGCCCTCCCAGCCTCAGTTTCCCCATCAGTAACGTGTGCCTGAGGTCACCAAGCACAGAGGGCCGCTGAGAGAGACAGACGAGGGGCCTGTGAAGGCCTCAGCATTGTGTACAGATGCACACACGTGCGCACGTGCACACACATATCCACAGATGCACGTGCACACGGGTGTGCTGGTGTGCTGACACAGGCACACGTACATACTAGCAAGCACCAGTGTGAGCCTAGGCCGGTGCACACGCGCACGCCCGGGCCCGGCCCAGACACCAGGAGGGCACACTCACACTCCCACGGAGCCCTCGGAGCCCCTGCGCCCGTCTCTCCCCAGGGGCGGTGTTGGCCAGGCACCACGCCCGGATTAAAAGAAAATAAGCACCAGATATTCCGGTTCACAGACTGATCTGAGCCACGTTCCCACGAAAATGGAAACGCAGACACAGGGGTAACAGTGAGTGCCTTGCAGAGACCCCTCTCTGGCAGCCCCCTCTGCGGCCCACCCCGCCTGGGCTCTCGGGTCCCCTGGGCGCCCACCACAAAGCCCCTGCGGAGCCAGGGTCCCCGCCTGGTGTGCCAGCTCAGATCAGGGCCCGGGGGGCTTGGCGAGCGCTGGGCTCCTCCCCAGCCCCTCCCCGAGCAATATGTGACAGTTTTTAGAAAGTGTCAACTTATTCCCAGCTGTTGTTACCAAAAAAAGGAGAAAGGAAAAAAAAACCACCTCGGTTTCAAGGAAACTCACGACAACTTCAGAAAAACGCGTGAACGGAATGGATGTGCTCATTTCTCTGAATATTCAGCGGAGGCCAGGGGCCCCATTTGTCACAGGCTGTTTGGAGCCCCTGGCCGTGGGCCGCCGGGGCTGGGGGACCTCTTCCGGGCCTGGCCCTCTTCCTCCCGGCTTCCTGAAAGGAGCCGTCTTTTATTTCTCTTTATTCCCAGGGATAATGGCTCTTGACATAAACGGCTCCCACTAGCAATTAGCCGTGATTAATGCAGAGCCGACTGCAGGAGCAAGGAAGCGCCCCGGGAGCGGTGGGCGACCGTCATGGGGCCGCGGATCACGAACAATTGGGTCTTTAAGGGGAGCGCGGGGGCTCCTTGAGGCTTTTTCCAGTGCCCGGCCTGGGAACTGGCTATGACCCAGCGTGGCCGGCGGCTGTGGACAGGGCCAGGGTCGGAGGACAGAGGCCACCCCAAGGACACCCCACCTGCCATGGACAGAGGCACTTTGAGCCGCCAGGCCTAAGAGCTCGATGACTGGGGGGGACTCAGTCAGTCCTGTGGCCTGAGCCAGGCCCTGCCTCAGTTTCCCCGGCTGGGAAAAGGGGGACTGATGGAACTCACCTGGTCCGGGGTGCTCTCAGGCACGCCCTGCCCCTGGGGTCCACTGAGCGCAGGGACACCCAAATAGCAGAGTACCCTGGACACCCCCAGGCCCCCACCTCCTACAGCAGCCAGGCGCAGCCTGCCCCCAACGCCCCTCCCCAGCCTCCGTCCATCCGTCCGTCCCGAGATCCTCATTAGCTCTCCCACGGTGGGGAGAGAAGGGATGTCGGCATCAGCTCCTCTTCTTAATTTAATTTCAGGGCTCGTTAGCACTCAGTAATTACAGGGCCAGGGGAGCACTCCTCGCCCAGCACCAGCCCGGCATCGGGGCCTGACAGGGCCCGCGTCCCTGCCATGGTCAGTCCCGCCCGGCAGAGAGGAGCCGCCTGCAGGCCCAGCATCAAGGCCCATTTCACAGATGAGAAGCCCGAGGGCCTGCCTCGCCCAGGGGCTCCACCTGCACCTCCGCTGGGCTGTTCAAGCATCTGAGCCACCGCCACACCTGTCCTTCTGTGCCCTGCCTTGGTGCCAGCACTCCCGTGAGCCTGCAGGCCTCCGCGGTGCAGGGTCCGTGTGCCCCCAGGGCTGCTCCAGCCAAGCCCTGGACATCCCTGACGTCTCTGCTCCTCTCGACTCCTGTTGGGCCTTCAGGAAAGCCCACCGCGCCCCATTCAGCAGGGCCTGCCGCGCAGCCGTCCGCGCCCTGGCCTCCCTAGCACCCGGCCTGGACCGGGCTCCACCCGCGGTGGCACAGGGCGCCTTCCAACCAGTGTGTCTCAGCCTGTCTTTCCTTGCCCCCCCACATCCCTAAGGAGCATTCTCAAACATTTGTTCCTAGCTTGCCCCCCCAAAAATGTTAAGACCTCAGATGAACTGGGCGTCTGCCAGGCGGCTGGATGCCAGCCTGTGCTTCATATGTAAGAGTGAAGTTTCTTCATCCACCAAGAACTGAATTCCCTTTGGGGGGTGGGCGGGGGTGCGCAATATGAATGCCTGTTCAAAAGCATTTGTGAGATCATGCTATGTCTCTGCTCCCAACCAACCCATGGGACAGGCCGCAGCCCCCCACTCTGGTCCTGGCTCCACATGGGACACCTGGACCCTCCACTCCCACCCACCTGGGCACCAACACCTGCCGCCCTGCCACCTGGGCTCCTGCCCCCAGCAGTCTGCCTCCTAGCCCCTCTCCCCAAGGGTGCTGCTCAGACCTTCCCTCTCCGGTGGCCTCCCTCTGAGCCACTCAGCACCCAGAAGGCAAGGCCTTCCTCATGCCTGTAGCCACCAGGAGCGCAGGCCTGGCGGGCCATCAGCCCGTGGAAGGAAGGAGAATGGGGCACGTCCACAGGCTTCTTCCCCGTCATTCAGTCCTCAATGCCTCCTGGGCTGCAAGTGAAGAAACTGAGGCACAGAGAGGCAGTAGCTCACGTAAGCCACAGACCCACGTCATCTCCACGGCAGGGGGTGGGGCAGCACTGCACTCAGGAGGCCCCTCCCTGGTTCTACGCTCCGCCCTCACCGCGAGCACTGCCCCGGCCCTGCCCACTCTGCAGCGGCCCTGCCTGCCTGCGGGAGCCCGAGACGGTCAGGAGAGGCTAGACTGAGCCGCAGGAGGGGACAAGCCTGAAATCTCCGTGGCTGCGGCAACAGTGGTTATTTGTCCCTCATGCTGCAGGGCCCCAGGAGTCAGGACAATGAAGGAGGCACTGTCTCAAATGTCCTGGTGACCATGGTGGAGGGGACGGGGCTCCAGTGGGTCTTGCTCTGGCAATAGGTGCCCAGAAGTGACAGATGTCATGGTGCCCACGACTCACTGACCAGCAGTCACCACCCAGCCTCACGGGGCTGGGGGTGCAGGTCTGCCCAGGAAGTGCCGGGAGGCAGGAACAGGAATGGCTTGGCCGGCCGCTCTGGCCACTGCAAGGAGCCGCTCTGGCCGCCCAGCCTCCACTGTGCACTCAGACAGAGGCCTGGGCACTGGGATCTCCCTCCAGGCCGCCGCCTCTGGCCTCCCCAGGCCCACCGTGCATGGTCATTCACTCCAGCCCAGCCTTTGTTGGCTGGACGAGGACTCCATCCCTCAGGAGGAACCCAGAGTGGGTCCTCCAAGCAACTCAATTAATCCTCCGTCAGAAATTCTAACACAGTCAGTCTGGGGAGCCGGCCGACATCCTAACACGGTAATTAGGAACAACTTTCAACTCTTGGCTTCCTTTGAAGACTGTAATTGCAATTAATTAAACATCCTTACTGCTCCTCAGAGTCTGTTCCCAAGGAAACTGGAGCAGAGAGGGGGGCCCCACCTGACCCCTGACCCCGTTCCTGGGAAACGGGGGAGATGGCCCCTTTGACACGGAAGGGTGTGCAGTTTTCTGTGGCCCTCGGAGGCCTGTGGGGGCTGCGAGGTGGAGTGAGCCCAGCCCCTGCCTTCTCCCAGGGCTCCGCCCACACCCAGAACGGAAGGTAGACCCTCGGGGTGCTCTGCCCCTCTGCTCAGCAAGGTTACATCCCAGTCACGTTTTAACTTAAAAAACATACCAGAGATAAACCCCAAATTCTCACTACACTCTGGAGACATGGAATGGCCGTACCTACTTGTCGCGAAAGTTCATCAGTGGTTACTGTCGATTTCTGTTCTTGAGAGAGGTGTGTGCTCGGTCCCCCCAAAGGGCAAGCGGACCTGCCGGAGTCAATGTCCCTGGGAGACGTCCTTGTCTTTGCCCTTGGGGTGCGACCAGTCAGAGATACGCAGCACACCGTCGCCCAGGTCCCCAGTGGGACCCGCCGCTGCCCATCAGGGACACTGGACGTATGTCACACCTGTTATTGGCTTCTTTCCCTCCCCTCTCTTCCTTCCCCACCCACGTTTCCAAGCATCATCTCCAAGTAAACCTCCCGCACGTGGATCCAGGTGGAGGGATGGCTTTGGGGGGACCCAAGCAATGAATACGCAATGTGGGGTAGTGATACCTAACGTCCTTGCCGCTGCCGTCCTGTTGCAATGCGAACGCCAGCTGTCACATGGGGACTGTGTGCATCTGTGTGACAGTAAACAGGCAGGTCTGTGGCTGCGAAGGGGGCTGGAGCGGGAGCGAAGGGCCTTGTGGGGCCGCCTGCAGAAGAGGAGGGGCAGGACATCCCTCTCCCAGAGCCCCGAGGCCTTCTCCCCCTCCGAGGGAGCATTTCCTGTCGCTGGTTCTCCAAGCAAGACTTTGGGAAAAAACACTTCTACCCACAACTAGGAAGCTATAAATAACCTCGAATTAAAAGAATAGGGAAAAAGTAAAGCTCTGATTCTATCGGCACTTGAGGGAGAGCGCACCCCCAGGCCGCCTGCTGCACTGGTGCACCTGGAACCCAGCCTTGAGCGAGAGGAGACCTGGGCCTTGGCGCACAGGTCAGAGGAGAAGGCCGCTGGGGTCTGCTGCCCTCCAGCCCACAGCAGGCAGGTCTCTGCCGTGGCTTGTCACCTGGAGAGGGAGATGCTCTTAAGACAGAGGCCAGCCCCTGGCGCTGTTCCTAACTCAGAGAATGCTCTCAGTCCCAAAGTGGGAAGCAGGAAGCACCCCTCCTCCCCAGAGCCAGCAGGGGGGCAGGGGAGCAGCAGTACAGGGGGCACGCCGCATGGCCTTCCTGCCTTGGAGTCCCTTTGCTGTCACAGCCTCTCCCCTGCCCACCCTGTTCTCTGGGCTCCTTGTGTCTCCCCATCTCTGCTCTGACCTGTTGCCCCTCCCCCTGCCTCTCTGCCCACCCATCCCTGTCTCCCGTATCCCAGTGCATCTGTTGTGGAAAATGGGAAAACTCCTGGGTGTGAACTTGAAGTCAGACACGCCAGGAACCAGACCCCAGCGGCTCCTTGGAGGAGCCAGGACTTTGGGATCCTGACCTGTGAGAGAGAGCCACCCACACCCACCCCAGTGCTGTGGCTAAGGACCCCTGAGGGTAGGCACCAGGGGCAGCCCAGCCACCACCTCCCTCTCCCGAGTCCTCTTCCCTCTGGCCGCCTTGTCCCACCTGCCGCTCTGACTTTGCTCCTTCATTCACTGTCCATTTGAGGTCCACACGGCTCTCCTGCCCCACCATCAACCAGGCCTGGTCTGGGAGCAGAGCTGAGATCAGGGCCAAGCAGGGACCAGATGCCTGTCCAGGGATGTCCAGCAAAGAGTGTCAGAGGGGGTAGGAGAAGCAGAAACATTCTTTATTAACTTTCTAGGGGATACCAGGGGGCTGGCCAAGTCTCGGGGTGCCCCCGCTGGGGGTGGCGGATTCAGACCCTGCAGGCCCCTTGATGGCGGTGCTGGTGGCAGGCCCAGGCGCCAGGAACATGAGGCCCTGCCGCTGGCTGGCGCCCGCCTGCGCATAGCTCAGTGCCAGGCGCTCCAGGTGCTGCTTGCGTAGGGCCGCCTGCGCCGTGCTGTGCAGGGGCCGCAGCAGCGCGGGGGGCAGGGCCCCTGGGCCCCGCAGCAGGAAGTCAAAGCCGGTGCGGTCACGTGGGTCATAGAAGAGTGGCCCATTGGCAGGGTCAGGCCCCGGTGGCCAGGCGAACGGGAAGGGCAGCGTGAAGTCCTCCGTGAGCACACGAATGGTGAAGTCATCCTCCTTGCCCAGCGCCCGGTAGGCACGCCCGATGCCACGGAAGTGCGCCTCCCAGAGCTGCGTGTCCCCGCCATAGATGTCTGGGAAGCGAATCTCCTGCGACATGGCCAGACCTGTGGGGCCGGGTCATGGGAGACAAGGACAAGTGACCACCGGGCAACGGGCTGAGCTGCCAAACAGGCGGGATGATGGGGAGAGAGGAGGAGAGTGTACCACGCAGCTAAGCCTCGGACAGCGGAGGCGGGCACCACAGACCGTCAAGACAAGAAGGGCCCTGAACGGTGTGAAGGAGTATCTGCCACTAAATATTATTTGGGTGGAAAGTTCCTCGTGGGGAGGAAGCCTGGGTAGTTTGGCCAGGCTGGCCATGCAGGGACTCCCGACCAAGCTCATCCCACCGACAGTGGTGAATGGGGAAGGGGGTGATCTAGCCTCTCACTGTGGAAAGTTGATTCTGGGCTGTGCAGAGAATGGACTGTGGGGGTCCAGCCCAGAGGTCAGGCCCTGTCCAGCTCAGGATGAAGTGAGGACAAGAACAGGAGGGGCGCTCTGCTGGGGGGAGGCTGAGGGGCCCAATGCCAGGCCTTTAAATCAAAGTGGGGAGGAGCCAGGGTGAGTCCAGTCCCCAGACTGGCACTGCTGGCCCCGGGACCCAGGGGAAGAGCAGCTCCACAGGGAACAGGGGTCAGGTTGGATGGTGAGTTGGTTCTGTCTCCGCTGAGCCCCTCCCCGGGGGCAGGATGAAGGAGAAATGCAAAAGTCTCTAGGCCTCCATCCTGTGGTCTTAAAGCGAGTCATGCATGAATTCCTGCAGGGTCTCGTGGAATCCACAGACCCGCTCTCAGACAGTCATGTACACATGAACACAGCACTTTGCCCTGGTTTGGGGGTCTCTGCACCCTCGAAGCCCACCCATGACCCCCAACGGCAGCTCCGGCTGCTGCTCCATGCCTGCACCCTGAGGGTGGCCCAGAACCCTGACTGGGCAAGCCCTTTCCACCTGGCCACGCCCTCCCGGTGCCAGGGCCTCTGGATGGCCGTTCTCCTCCCCTTCACACAGGTATACATGGGCACCACGTGGGCCAGACGGGCGCTGGCCAGGCGTCACAGCTGGGAGCCCACACTCAGGCCCTGCGCCTGCACTCCAGGGCGAAGAGCGGGTAGGCCTGGGTTGGAGGTCCTGCTTCCTACCCGTGATGGCCTGGACTAGTCCTTCAACTTCCCTGCACCTCAGTTTCTCCTTTTGGAAAATGGGAGCAATCAAGCTGTCCTGCCGCCCTCACAAATGAGGAGGCATTGGTGAACCGGCCTTATCACCTGGAAGTGCTTTTATTAGCTCAGCCCCTGGATATCACCAAAGAGAGACGGCAGGACTGCGGCGTCCAGAACCGCGGACAGCTCCCAAACCGAGGCTCTAGCCCGTGGCGCCCAGCACCCTGGACAGCTCCAAGGCTCCGCGCAGGTGCCTCCCACAAGACCTGCTAAAGGGCGGTGCCTCCCCCCAGCGGCCAGTCCCGCCTGCCCATCAGGAGGCTCGGGGAGGAAACCGCTGGAGCCGCCCGGCTGCCCTTCTGTTCCAGCCACTGGCCTGGCCTCACATTCGGCACCAACAGGTGCGCCGGCAGCAGGGGAGGGGCTGTGGAGAAGAGGGTCGCTGTGGATGGGGACCCCTCGAGAGGCGAGGAGAGAGCCCCAGGATGCGTGAGGGGAGTGGAACCCTCCGACTGGCAGTTAGCCAGGTGAGTGTGGGCGTGGTGCTGACAGGCGGACGGGTGAGGGCAGCCGCCGGAAGACCACGAGGCAGCCGGGCAGCGACCCATGGCAGAGGGGCTGCTGGTGAGGCAAGGGCGGTGCAGAGAGGTACTCAGGTTCTGCATACACCTTGAAGATGCGAACGACAGGGTTTGCCAGTAGAGAGGGTGCAGCGGGAGTGAAGAAAGAAGACAGACGCTGAGGCTTTTGGCCTCAGCAGCTGGAAGAAAAGAGGCCCCATTTAATGAGAGGGGGATCACTCAGAGCAGCATGTCGGGAGTGGGAAGCCAGGAGTCTAGCTTGGGAAGGTGGGTGCCCTCGCACCGGCCATAGGAGAGACGCAGAGGACGCTGGCTGTGAGCCTGCCCTTGGGGTGGGGGCTCCGGGCTAAGACAGGCTCCTGGAAGCTGGTGTTTAAAGGAACCGAGATCACCAAGGACATGAGCAGAGAGGAGGAGACCCTTCTCCCTCACCAGGTCGGGAGCTGCAGTGGAAGAACCAGGGGCCATGCAGGAGGGAGGGCCTGACCGCGAGCTGCCAGCAGGCCCCGCCGTGAGGCCTGCGAACTGGCCTCAGGTCGAGCTGCGTTAGTGAAGCGCCCGAAAGGAAGGGTCGGTTCAAGTGGGCTTCGAGAGCGAATGGAAGGGAACAATCGGGAGGCAGCGAGTATAAATAACCTTTCTGAATTTTGCTATAAAGGGGGAGCAGATAAATTGGGTTGCTAAAGGGAAGTGGGGTCAAGAGACAAGATAAATAGCAGCACACCTCTGTGTGGATGGGAAGACCCTGTGAAGAGATCGAGGGTCCTGATGTGGCAGAGGGCGGGAGGAGGGCTCAGGGGACGGCCCTGACCAGGAAGGAAGGAACAAGAGAAGCAGGAAGGTGGCCTTGGCCATGCACAGGAGCAGGTGGCGGCAGACAACACCTGCGGGACAGGTGCAGGTGGGCGGGGCTCACGGTGCCCAAACCCCACGGGAGTCCTCCTCCCATGGCAGTAGTTCCCCAGTGAGGGGGGTGGGCCCCCAGCCGAGTGTGAGCAGGGAGAGGAGGGGCAGGGGCTTGGCGAGAGGGGTTAGTGCGGTGCAGTTTCCCCTGCTCTGCTCAGCTACAGGGCCCCGGAGGGGAGTGGGCGGGAAGCTGGGGGCCGCCAGGCTGACACAACAGAAAAGAGAGGTCCGGGAGGGAGGGAGGGTGCGCTGATCCTGCAGAGGGGGTGGGAGAGGGGGAGGGGAGACAGGCCTGGTGGGAGGGGGCAGGAACTTGCTGGAAACTGTGCCCCTACCCCCAGGAGTGCTGCAGAGCAGGCCAGAGCAGAGGGCCAGAGCAGGCCTGTGGATCCTGGACTGGGGGCCTGGGGCAAGGCCCAGGCATGACCGGGCCTGGGGGGTGGGGGAATGGGGACTGAGGGGCCGTGTGATAGGAGAAATCACCAGTTTCCACAGCAGAGATGGAGAGGGTCAGTGACCAGAATCCAAAATTCAGAGAGGTGCGGGGAGTGGGAGAAATAACCTCGGGTGGGGGGTATGACCCCCTCTCCCTAGTAGGGACAGTGGAGTGTACTTCTGAGTGCGGGGGGTGGGGGGTGAAGGATGTGGTGGGGGAGCAGGGCCAGAGAACGACTTGGAAGGAGCCCTGAGGGATGAGGGCCCTGCCCCACCTTCGGGCTCAGGGTGCAAGGGCTGCAGGACCCCGGGTGGGGGTGGGGCGGCAGTGCAGCTGGCCCTGACTAGAGCAGGAAGGACAGGGTCAGTGGTGGGATGGGGCCCCTGTGTGGCCTTGGCAGAGGCCTCCCTCCCCCAGGAAGAGGGGCAGGGCCGGCTGCCTGCTCTGTCAGTCTCAGCCCCAGACGCCACTGACACCCCCTTGCCTCCGTCCCTTGCCCCGCCCAGTGTCTCACCTGGAGGAGGGACGGGAGGTGGAGGCAGACTTGCTTTGCTGGGGTCCCTGGAAGAGGGGGAGGCCATGTCAGCAGGCTGGGGGTCAGGCTTGTTTACCTGGCTGCCCAGGAGACTGGGGGAGGGGCCTCCTGGGGAGGAAAGAACCTTGGATTTAAAGGGGCCCCACCTAGCACCCGGCTGGGCTAGCAGGGGAGAGGGTGGAGAGGTAAGTAGGGCCAGAGGGCCCTCCCCCACAGCCCTGCAGCTCACTTGCACCAGCCCCCCCAGTTCACGGACCCCCATGCCCCCTTCCCCCTTCGCTCAGGTTGCCCAGTGTCCACAGCCCCCCTCCTGCAAGCACTCACATGGCATAGAGGCCACCACGCGGCAGAGGCTGAAGCCTCCCCACCCCACGGGCACTCTGGGGTTCAGCAGCCCCCTCTCAGCATCTCCACAGTGGACAGGGGTCAGACAGAGCTGGCCTCAAACACCCTGGGGGCCCTAAGAAGGCACTGTGAGTAGGTGGGCAGGGAGGCATGGTCGCCATAGTGAGGAGCCTGCTCTGTCTCTCCGCGTCCCTGGGAGCAGAGCAAGGATGGCCTGAACCTGTCTAGGCCAGACCCCTGGTGGGGGACGGAGACCCCTCTCCCCCGAAAGTACCCCCTGACATCCTAGATGGGCCTTGATTCCTGCCCCGGCAAAGGGTACAGGGTAGGGAGCTGTGGGGGTCCCCTCCTGCGTGCCCCAGCGGTACAGGGGAATGCTGGGCACTTCCTGTGCCACCTCTGTCCTTTCATGTCAGTGAACCTGCCGCATACTTCAAGGGCTTTCAGAGGACAGCTGAGAGGGCTCCAGCCTGGGCCCCACAGCCCGCGTGAGACTGGCAGCTGTCCCAGCTGGCCAGGAAGCCAGGTCTGGCAGTGCAGATGTTCTCTTATGACCGGGTCGAACGTCTGTTCTGTCACATTGTATCTTCCCTTCTGCAGGGTGGTCACTTTTCTAATTTAATCTCGGGTAAGCTGGTTCCAGCCCTGTTGTACAGATGGGGAAACTGAGGCTCAGAAAGGTCATCGTTTATTGGCTGGGTTGAATGGAGTCGCACCACTTTGCATTCTAACCCCAGGAAGAGGGTTAGCATGCCAGGGGAAATGGCGCACTTCACGTCTCAAACAGGGTGTGAGAATCTAGTCACAGGGCCACTCTTAGCTGCAAGGGAGGCTGGAAAGTGTAGTCCGCACCTGGGCAGCCAGGTGCCCCCATAATTAAGACAGGCCCAGGCATCTCAGTTTGAGCTTTGCAAAGCCCGTTCTGTCCATTTCCTAGGGCTGCTGCCACAGGTCACCACACACTGGGTGGCTTCAAACAGCGTCACTGGGCTGAAATCAGGGTGTCGGGAGAGCCGTGCTCCCTCCAAAGGCTTTAGGCGAGGGCCCATTCCTGCCTCTCCCAGGCGGCTGCTGGCATCCCTTGGCTGGTAGCCACATCACCCCAGTCTCTGCCTCTGGGGTTACACGGCCTCCTCCTCGTCTGCCAGTATCGAAACTCCCGCTCACAAGGATACCTGTGAGGACATGTAGGGCCCACTGAGAAGACTTGGGACAATCACCCCGTCTGAAGGCCCTTGATTTAATCACGGCCACCACGTCCTTTCTTGCCATATGAGCTAACAATGACAGGTTCTGGGGATTGGAACATAGGTATCTCTGGGGCAGTGATGTGAGGACAAGAGGCCACTGGGAGGTGTCCCCAGGGGGACAGGAGGAGGCCGATGAAGGGTGTCATCAGGCAAGTGGTCACCTGGGAGCCACTGGGGCTCGATCCCACTGGGCGTTCCTGTCACCAGTCACCCACCCACCAGTCATGGATTCAGCACTGCTCCCAGGGGAGCTGTCTCTCTGGCACCTTCGGCCAGTGACCAGGGAGCCCTCAGGACAAAGAAAAATGGGGCTGGCATTGAACTATGGGAGAAGTAAATGCCCGTGGATGTGGGTGGGGCCAGCATGGTCTGCCCCCTGGTCCCCACCGCCAGGAGCTTACTGTCTAGCTGTAAGGCAACAGACAAGTTAACCAACCAATTAAAGAGACACCAGCTGCTAAGAACCTGTGCGCCCCTATGTTGACAGCAGTGCCATTTACAACAGCCACGTGCTGGAAACAGCCCAAGTGCCTGTCAGAAATGAGTGGATCAAAAAACTCTGGTACAGCCCCAGCTGGTGTGGCTCAGTGGATTGAGCACTGGCCTGCGAACCAAAGGGTCACTGGTTTGATTCCCAGATGGGGCACATGCCTGGGTTGTGGGCTGGGTCCCCAGTAAGGGGTACACAAGAAATAACTGTTGTTTCTCTCCCTCTCTTCCTCCCTTCCCCTCTCTAAAAATAAATAAAATCTTTAAAAAAAAGAAACAGTTGATCTAAATTAGCATACTTCAGTTTAAAAAAACTATGATACAGTTACACAATGGAATACTACGCAGCAGAGAGAAGGAAGGAACTCCTACCTTTGTGACCGCACAGCTGGAACTGGGGAGCGTTGTGCTAAGTGAAACAAGCCAGGCGGTGACAGACGAACACCGTATGATCTCGCCTATAAGAGGAATCTAATGAACAAAATAGAACCACAGGCATGGAATAAGGAACAGCCTGACAGTGATGTGGGGCGGGGGGGAGGGGGGTAATGGTGGAAAGAAGGGGAAGGGACCAGTCAAAGAGCACTGACCCACGGACGAGGAGAACAGGGTGGGGATGGACTGTGGGAGCAGGGGTGGGCTGGGCGGAGGACGGAAAGGGGGTAAATCTGGAACAACTGTAATAGAACAACAGTAAAAAAAAATGAAGCCTCAAAAAAAAAAAAAAGAAACACCAGTTGTGATCGGGAAAGAGTGTGGGGCTGTGACAGTGGAAGGTGGCCGGGGACAGCCTCGCGGGAGAACGACACTGCAGCTGAGGATGACGGCTGCACGGCCCCTGAGGGGGCGGGGGTCTGAGGGACCGCGTGTGCAAGGGCCCGGAGGTGGAAAAAGCACAGGGTCCCAAGGCCCAGGAGTCGCCCAGGCGGCCGTGTGACTCGGCGGCAGGCAGAGCCGGGAGGAGCAGCCAGGGCACGAAGCAGGAGTGCAGTCGCTGCCGCACGCACCTTCCTCCGGCGGCACGGTCACCTCCACGCTCTGCAGCCCCCACACACACTGCATGGCTCCCCTTTCCTGCCGCCCTGAGGGGCAGACAACGGCCAGGCAGAGAGAGCAGGGAGGGCACAGCCTGGGGGGGTGGGGGAGCCGAGGGCGCAGAGGAGGCGGAGGAGGCCCTGCCGACCCTCTGCGTATCCCACGCTGCCCGGGTAATCCGCCTGCCACCGCCTTGCAGTTATTTTTAAAATCTCATTTTCAGAAAGTGGAGGAGAAAACCTCTTTATTTTGCCTCTTTTCCCTCTTCTTTCTGTGAAAGATTAGGAGAGGGGCGTGAAGGGAGGAGGGAGCTCTGGGAGACAGGGTGTCCCAGCAGGGCGCCTGCTTGGGGCCCGGGAGGCTGCCGCTGACCCTGGGACCCCAGCCCACGAGGTGGGACCCCCTTCTTGGGCGGCCCCTGCATAGGGCGTGTCTGCTCCTTCCGCCAGCAGGCCCTTCGCCGGCACACTCACATGCTGGAGCCCAGCAGGGAGGGAGCTCCAGGTCTCCACCTTTGTGGGGTACGGGGTCTAGTGGGGTGAACTTGGCTATGAGCTGAGGGCCAATAGGGGGAGCCCCAGGGCTGGAGGGGGAGGGGCACGGGCCTGGCTAGGGCCATAAGCCAAGGCCCCTGGAGCAGAGCCAGGGGCGCGAGGGTTCATGGGCCCAGCAGGGGAGCCTGGGTGGGCTGGCAGGACCCCGACCAGGCCCTCAGGGGGTGTTCCCACTGCCCCTGCACAGGGGGCCCGGAGAGGGGGTGAGTCCCAGAGCCAGGAAAGGCTGGAGTGGCTGCCAGGTCCCAGAGGGAGGAGCTGGAGGGGTGGGGAGACAGGGTCAACCAGTCTCATTTAACAGCCAGCCCCCAAGTTCCTGAGGACCTAAGGACGATCTGTGACATTCACGGGGTGGCCCCACCCATTCACGGCTGAGACCCCTGGAAAGAATGCTTGCCAGGGATATGCCTGGAGGCCTGGGGCCCTTCTCACAGAAAAGGTGCACCCCAAGCCCCTGTTCTGGCAGTTCGGCATGGTCCTGCCTCCTGGGGAGTCTCCTTCAGGGCAGGACCCGTAGACAGGTTGCTTGGTGCCCTCCAGGGTGTGGGCAGATGGGGAAGGCAGGTGTCCAGGGGAACCGAATTACATGCCGACTCCTCCATTCCAGCATGACCTCCGGGAAGGACCCCTCCCTGGGCCTTGGGGAAAATCACAGCCTCCACCTGATGAGCTGGTGTGTGAAAAATGACCCCATAACATGCACAGGACAGCAGCCAGGGCCTGGTAGGGCCTCCATAAACATGCCTTCCTCCTGCCTCTCCCCTCGCCCCGCCAGCCTCAGGCCCCCTGCCACTGAGCCGGACTCGGAGCGCCCGCCGGAGGGAGAGTCAGGCGGCCTTCCCTCCAAGGCCGGGGGCGGCTGCCCAGAGAGCCTGGCAGCTGTTCAGGCTTGGGCCTCCATCCCGCGCCAGGCACTGCTCACAGAAAAGCACAGCCATCTCCGCACCCCCGGGGGAGGTGGTCGTTGCTGGCCCGTTTACAAAGGGGCCGGGGCCCTGGACAGGCCACTGGCCAGCAGTAGCAGACCTGGGGTTGAAGCCCTGGGGACCAGCCCTAAGGCCTCCATGGCCTAGGGGAATGGACAGTGCCTGCCATTGTCTCTGAGACTCTCCCACCGTGGCCCCCATCCTGGGCACGTGGCTGTCTCCCGAGTCCAGGGGCTGCCCGCACAGTGTGGTGGCCAGGGCCCCTCTAGTCCAGCGGCTGGCTGGGCAGAGGCGGGCACCCACAGGACTCAAGCTCATATCAGCTGGTCCGTCACCAACGGTCCCAGAGTCCCTGCAGCCTCCTCCCTCTTCACTCCACCCCAGGGCCGCCAGCGGCTGAGGACTGTGACAAGAGCCCATGCCGGGGTCCCCAGTCTGCCTTCTGGACCCGGCTCTACTCTGCACCCCACATCAGCCCGCACGGAACCCCGACTCCGCCGCTTCCCGGCACAGAGCATGTGGCAGTTAGTTACCTGCCGCTGTGGGACTGATGGCCCCAAACCTGCTGCCTACAACGCACATTTGCTGGCCCAGGCTTTCTCGGGCCGGGAGTCCTGGCCCAGTTCAACTGGGTCCTCTGTCTCAGGGTCTCCCAGGGCTGCAGCCCGGTGTCTGCGGGGTCCAGTCCCAGGGGTCTCAGGGCCCAGCTGTGAGCCAGAGATGGAAGGTCAGGTCCGAGGCCACACTGGGAACACAGGTGCAGGCGTGTGCACACGGGCTGCACCCAGACCACCATGTCCAGTTTCACCACACTGCCCCTGGAGAGCTGCCCTGGACGCCCGCACCATTGTGACCTCAGGGGTGAGGTCAGAGCTGGCAGGGCCGGGCTGGGGAGGCCCAGAGAGAGGGCTGACCTGCCAGGCACGAGGACAGGGCCTGCGGGTTCTCCTAACTGCACCCGAACATGGACGGGAAGCATTCGGAAAAGCCAGGCAGCCACTCCACGGCTGGCAGCATGTCATCGGTTCTGTCCCAGAGCCCCAGGTCAGCCAGAGCCAGGCCTGGGCCTGTGGGATCCCAGGAGGGAACCCCGAAGCCCCGCTTCCTACAGGGGCCCTGGCCTCCCTCGCTGGGGAGAGAGTCTCCCTGTGGGGCATGAAGGCAGACCCCTAGGGCCCAGGGAGGAAGGGGCCTGGCAGCCAGGAGCAGCTGGGGAGGGTGGCTGGGCGGGTGGCGAGGTGGGAGCGAACTGCAGCCAGCCGCAGGCCGTGCACTGCGTGTGAGGGCCCAAGGAGCGGCCGCCCGCATGTGGGTCCAGTCCGCATCCTGCTGTGGGAGCGGACAGGCGGACAGACTGCCCTCCTGTTTCCCTGAGCTTCGGCTTCTTCCTCAAAGAGGGTTCCTCTCGGAGCTTCGGGCCCAAGTGTCCTGAGTGTCCTGGGCTGCCCCGGGGCAGCCCCGCCTTCATCTGCCTGCTCAGCCCCAGGCTGGAGCGCACCCTCCGGGGGGGGAGGGACACCCAGCTCCCCAGACTCGGCTTCAGAGCCAGAGGGGCCTGGGAGCTGCACCCCCCCCCCCCCTGCACTGTTCCTTGGCCTGCGGATTCTGTCGCTAGAGCGCACCCTGCCTCCGCAGGCGCTGTCAGCCTTGTCTCCTCCTCGCCACATCTGCAGCCGGTTGTGTTCTGGTTGTTTCTTTGTATTAAAACCACATTCTGTCTGGGTCGCAGCGGGGCAGGGGTGTGGATTTGGGGCACAACAGCAGGTGGCAGTGGTGCCTGTGGCCGGTGCGCCTGGGCAGAGGCCCCCGCAGGGCACGGAGTTGGCGCCAGCCAGCCCTCCTGTGGAAGGCCGCGCTCTCCAGGATGCGGACCTCGGGGTCAGGGCCCAGCTCTGAACCGGCACCATCCTGCAGAGGCCAGGGGTCCTGCCTGGGACAGGTCACTGGGCCTGTGTCCCGGCAGGTCGTGGGGCTGGTGTGAGGCCACCCCCACTGGGTGCGGTGCAGGCAACAGCGAGGTAGAGGTGAGGTGCCGAGAAGGGAAGCTGGAGAAGCTGCCCTATTCCCAGAAGGCCTTCGTTCATGCGCCGTCCATTCATTGCTTCAGTCAGCCAGCCACGCCCCGTGCACACCCCGGGCCAACCTCCCTGACCCAGGCTCTTAAAGTCCGACACCCACGCTGGCCCATCGCGTCCCCCCTGATTCCCTCCTGATTCCCCCCGTGCCCCTGTCCCCAGCCGACACGGTGCGCAGCTCCTTGTCTGTTCTCTGTCTCTCCCCCAAGAATGGGAGCTCCTCAAGGGCTGGTGTCCCCACGTGTTCTGTTCCCTGGGCGGCCCCCCGCACACCGCAGGCACTGAACAAGCACCCCAAATGAACGAGGGCCAAGGGCTGAGCCTGCCCCGGTGCCACGTGGCTTCGGGGCACGGTTTCTGCCCCCTGGTAATGCACTGAGGGATCGCCACGCGGCGGCCTTCCTCCGGGGTTTGTTTCCTGTTAGCACTGCGCAGTATCCACGGACTGAACGCGGTTTGTGCCCTCGCCACTGGAAGGACACGCGGATGCCTCCCACGGGGGGCTGTCGCAGATAACGCCTCTCTAAACGTGTATGTGCGGGGTGTGGTGCGACCATCAGCTGCCGTTGCTCTGGAGTGAGGGCCGAGGTGTGGAAGAGCCACGTGGGATGGTGAACGCCCATCTCGCTCTCTCGGATGCACCAAGCTGCCCCCAACTGGCCGCACGGAGTCGCTTCCCCGCGCAGGGCAGGAGGCGCAGGGCGATGCTGCGCCCTCCACCGCACTTGCTGTCCTCCGCTCCCGTGACCGACGCTGTTCTGGCCGCCCGCTGGGTCCCACCAGGGTGTCCGTGCGTCTCCCTCGCGGGGAAGGGTGCCCAGCGTTTTGCTGTTGATTCGCCATTTTTTTTTACCTCCTCAGGGGAACGTCTGTTCCAGCCTTTCGCCCGGCTTTGACCGGTTCTGGGTGAGTTTGTCTTGTGTTCTCTATGTATTCTGGGCGGAGGCCTTTATCGAATGCGGGCTCCGCAGACACGCCCCCCAAGTCCCCAGCCTCTCTTCTCGGTTATAGATGGCTTTCCCAAAGCAGACGCTCTCCCTTCGGATGGAACCCAGCTGGATGATTTTTTTTCTTTTACGGAAAGAAAGTTCCTTTTATGCTGTCGGCGTTCCTGAGAAATCTTTGTCTCACCGAGACCATGAAGACTCCCTCCTAGCTTTTCTTCTAGAAGTTTTAGAATTTTAGGTTTTACTTTTAGGTCTATGATTTATTTTGAGTTAATTTTTGTACATAGATTGAGGCAAAATCGGGAGGCATCGCGTGTAGATACCCAATAATTGCCCCCCACTTGTTTGTCCCTTCCTGATTGAATCGCTTCTGCACTTCCGTCAGAAGTCAGCTGGCCTGGTACGTGTGGGTCTTTTTCTGGATTCTGGACTTTGCTCCATTTACTTCTATTTCTACACTTCCATCTTACTACACAGTCTCATCTGCTATGGCATTGCAACAAATCTTGAAGTCAGTTGTTACTTTTCCATGTAAATTTTAAAAACAACTTGTTGATTACCACACACACACACACAAATCCTGCTGGGATTTTCATTGGAATTGTCATAAATATTTGGATAAATTTAGAGAAATTTGATATCTTAACAATATTGAGTCTTCCGATTCCTGACCATGATCTGTCTCTTCTCATTAAAGTCTTCTTGATTCCTCTCATCGTCATTTTGGACTTTACAGTATAGAGATCTTGCAGTGATTTGTTAGGTTTATACCTATATAGCTCATCAGCTTTGGTGCTATTGTATACGGTACCCTTTGAACTTCAATTCCCAATCACTTACTGCTTCTAGAAATAGGACTGGTTTTTACATACTGACTTTATACCTGCAAATTCGATGAACTCGCTTTTTAGTTCTCGTAGCTTTTTTTAATGGGGACCACGGGAGGATTTGAGTGGCGTGACCTGACACATTTCATCCGTGGTGGAGCACGTGGAGGGGGAAACTCTGAGACGCACTCCTTCTGATACGCTGCGGCCCCCACCTGCTCCAGGCGCTCTCCGGCCTCCGTCCCAGACCCTGGCAGGCACAGGTGGCGGCCGGGACATCTCAAGTGGTCCTGAGAAGCCCAGGTCCCCTTCCAAGTCCAGGCGAGGGCTGGAGCTGGGACGCCCAGTCAGGACCCACCCCCAGACCCACAGGATATTTCCAACTCAACAGTGCCTCTGAGGTGGCAAGACCCGCACACCCACCCCCAGGCTGTCAGTCCACCGAACAGAAGGGCGGACACCCCAGAGGACGGGACTGAGCCTGACCCAACCAGGGTGCTCTCAGGGTCCTCCACGCCATCATCCTGAACACACCCAGGCACCCAGGCACAAGCACCCGAGACCTCCTTGCCATTTCAGAATCTCCTCCCACATCTCGGAATCCCCGAGGGACCTGTCTTGCAGGAGAGCACCTCAGAGTTCCGCCCACAGGGACAGAGCGGCGCGCCCCACCACCATCCTCCTGTGCAAGTCACAGAGCAGCCAGGCCGCCCTGGCACCACGGGAGCACAGAGCATTCCTGGAGAAAGCCTGCAGTGCAGGTGACCGCTCGCCTGGGCCTCAAACCACCTCCCTTGAGACCCAGTCCTGACCCGCCCTCCCTGTCAGCCAGGACTTACTGCCCCCCCCACCCGAGCGCCCAGAGCCTTTCGTGTGTCCACCCCACCGAACCAGAGTCCACTGCTGCTGGGTGGGGCCCCCAGGGCTGGAGGCCCCTTCAGTGCACAGCCGGGCCCTGACTCCTCCCTGATCTCCCACCCAGCCCTCTGACCGGCCAGGGTGAGCAGCGCTGAATGTTGCCTGGCTGGACGGAGGGACGAACAGGTGGAGAGAGAGCGGGATAGATGATGGGTTTATAGATGGGATGATGGGTGGATGATGGATGGACAGATGGACACATGGATGGATGGATGAATCAATGGATAGACAGATTGATGAGTGGACAGATAGATATATGTATTAACGGTTGGATTGGTGGATGAGTGTAAGGATGGACAGGTGAGTGGAGGGACAGACGGACTGATGAACAAACAAATGTGTGAATGTGGAGGTGGACAGACAGTGGATCGGCGGAGAGGTTGATGACAGATGAATGGATACGTGGATGAAAATCTGGCTGAACTGATGAAGGGATGGGGATATGTGTGCATCCCCGCTGCTTGGGTCTTGAACCCCGGAGGACCGGATGGCCAGGACGCCCAGGAACGCACCCTACGCTCCAGCAGTCTCTTCCAGGCCACTCCTTCCCACGCCCAACCATGCAGCCCTGCTGGCACCCCACCCTCCCGCAGCCCCCACCTCACACCCCCTCACCCTGCACTTCAGCAATGTGCTTCAAGATGCTCCGAGAGATGAGCGGCTCAGACTCCACCCGCCTGAGCTACATCGTCAAGAAGATCAAGAACATGGCCCATGAGGCCCCCGGCCTGGTGCTGGAAACTGTCCACAACTACTTCGTGGACAACCCTGAGGTGGGGGCTCCTCGGGCCCCGCACGGGAGGCACGGGGAGCAGGGGCGGGCTGGGTCCCAGGGCGGCTCCAATCTCAGCTCCTCCACACAGCAGCTACGGATTTGGGGCGAGTCGATCTCCTCCTGTGTCCAAAGGGGGGACAGTGGGCCGATACGTGTTGACTGGCCTGAGAACAGTCTCACACTGAGGCTGAGGGAAGGAAAGCGATTTGCCTGAAGTCACAGAGCCATTATTAAGTGGCTGAGATGGGTGGGCGGGCACGTGGATGGATGGATCTGGACTGTTGGTGGGATGGATCTTCAGGTGGATGACTGCCGGGGAAGGCGTGTGTGAGTTCTAACGAATGAGTAAACACAGGAATGCCTAAATAAACTGGCTTTAGAGATGGAATGCTTTTGAAAGCCCATAGCAGTTCCTGAGGACAGAGAGAAACTTTTATTCATCTGTCTCTGCAAAACCTAGCTCAAGGTCCACGTATGTTTGTAGTGGGTACGCTAACTGGTTACTGGCCAGATGGCCAGATGCATCCACCCGGGGCCTCCCCCTGGGCCCCCAGCGCCGCCCCCCACAAGCTCTCACAGCAACCCCTACCGTGGCCCCAGCCTCCGCCCACTCTGCCGCCCGCAGGTCTCCAGCTGGCACAAGTTGCGTCTGTTCCACGTTCTGGAGACCGTCATTGGAGCCAGCGACTCGCTGGAGGAGAGCTGGGAGAAAACCTTCATCAAACTGGCCCTGGAGAACATGACCAAGTCCACGGTGGGCCTCCCTCTCCCCGGCTCCTGGGGGTGCAGGCAGCTGCCCCAGGGACCCAAGGGTGCTGGGACGGCCCGGCCTTGGCTGGCCAAACGACTCGCGTCGGTTTTCCCATTTTCTCGCCACCAGCCCCTTCTGAGGGACAGCCTCGCACACCCATCTCCCAGCTGAGGCAGGCGAGGCCCGCAGAGCTCAGTGCTGTCTGGGGGCAAGTGGGAGAGCCCGGCGTCCGCTGCAGCTGGGCGCCCTCTCCCACGGGCCCCTGCCCTTTGGTGGGCTCCCGTCCCCCCGCCCCCCACCTCACCATTCCCACCAGCGCTTCCCACGCCCCAGCCTCTGTGAGTCTCTGCGGGTCTCACCCACTGGGCTGTCACTCAGCCCTGGGTCACCCACCTTCAGGGTCCCTCCTGCCAGAGATGCACAGGTCCCAACCTGGACCACCCACCAACCGCACCCCACCCCAGGCATCACTCCAGGGGCTGCCCCAGGCTGGCCAGCTGTCTCAGCTGGGGTGGCTCCGGGGCCGGGGGGGCCTGCGGCTCCCACTCAGACCACTAGCCCCGGGCAGCCCCAGGCTGGATGAGCCAATAAACACACGACCAGTCATGGTCAGAGAGCGGTGACCAGTCACCACCGTGGGTCCAAGCCCTGGCACCCCACAAGGCAGGAATGGGCGTGATTTAACGCCCAACGAGGATGGAGGGCCGGGACGCTGTGCTCAGGAGACTTGCCTGTGGTCACTGCCCAGCTGGCGAACGCGGGTGTGATGAATTCCACACTCCCCACAAAGAGTCTGCTTATCGCCCCCATCAGAAAAACAAGGGTATCCACACCCTACGGTATTCTTTCTTCTCAAGTCTTTTTAAGTTACAAAAAAGGGGTTTAACTCAGTATTGCAAAGTAAATCAGGCACATTTTAAAAGTGCAAGACATCTATGTATAACTGACAGACTAACAATAATGAATTTAAGAGCTGGGGGATGGGCGGCGTGCCCTGGCTCGGTGAGGCTGCAGGGTGTCCAGGCGCAGGCAGGCCGCAGCCCCACAGAGGACGGACAGAGCCCCTGGGGCAGCCTGCGGCAGGTCTGGGCAGCGTGCAGGGCTGAACCCAGCCCAGTCGGGTGCCGGCCACACACTGGCCTGGCGGGACTCAGGGAGGAGGGCAGGGCCAGGCCAGCCGAGTGAGTCTCAGCATCTGAGCCCCCTCTGTCAGGGACTCCATCCCCTCTGCCCCGAGCCTCCCTCCCTCCCATTCCCTCCCCCCAACCCCAAGAGCTCCTTGAGCTCACATGCTTGGGAAGCAGGACTTTGAGACCACACCTTTCCAGAAATCTCCGAGCTATTCGCCTGGACTATATGAGCTGCCGATGGTTACCCCATTGTCTTCCTGCCCCCAGCACAGCTGTGGGGACTCCAGAGCCAATCTGAACATCGCTCCTTTATCCACGGCCTGCCTTTCTGCTGGCAGGCTTCTGGAACCTTCTCTTTGTCCTGCACCCTCTGTGGTTCCACAGCGGTGGGCCTTGCTCTGGGGCTGCTTTTAGCCACCGAGGTTGGCCGTCCTACGTCCTTGCTCCGTGGAAAGTGGCTGACGCTAACTCGCTGGGGACAATGTGTCATGTGCCTGTCCCAGACCCCAGGGACGCCCCGGCTCAGGCAGGGCGCTTTCCTAGGCTCTGAATGCTCTTATCTCCCTCTCCTCCTCCATCTCTCCAGCCTTTGTCCCACCCTCTGAAGTGCTTCCTTATCTTCCAAACCTTCTAATTGAGTTTCCCGGCCGTGCCTCCGCATCTTTAACTTGCAAGGCATCTCGACTCGTTCTCAGAAGGTTCCTCTCTCGTACCACGCTGTTCAGACATTCACGGATGCAATATCTTCTCTTATCTCTCAGAGGATATTAAAGAGGGTTTTGCTGGAAGTTTCCATCTCTCTGTTTGGCCTCTACTCCTTCGAGCTACTTGTTTCCAGGCTTCACTGCATTTGTGGCTGTGGGTTGTTTTCACTCCCACGCCCAAGGCCTTCCCCCGGGGGCTGTCTGCAGGGTCAGGGGTCGATCGGGTGCCCCAAAACACCCCTAAACACACAGGTGGGCTATTAGGATGTGGAGCCCGTGGTGGAGTAGAGGCAAGCCCACGGTCCCCTGAACCCCAACATCACAGCTCTGTGTCCCCCTCCTGGGGGCGGAGGCCCAGCGGTGCTGGGGGATACCCGGCCTCCCCACTCGGAAACCCTCTCGGCCCCTCCAGACAGCAGGCCCCCAGAGCTGCGGGGACGCACAGGTGCATGCCGTGCTGAGGGCATCCGGCTCCCATCACTTCTCCAGCCGCTTCGCCCCACCCCCACCAGTGGCAGCGGCCGAGACGGGTGTGAGACGCCACAGCGCTCAGTAGGAGCGCCCACTCTTACACTCTCGCCCACAGGAGCTGAAAGAGGCATACCAGGATGCGGCCAGCAACCTGCTGGTGGCCATCTGCAGGCACTCGTGGAGGCAGGTGGCCCGGCACCTGGAGATGGAGGTCCTGACGGGCGTCTTCCCCCACCGCAGCCTCCTCTACGTGATGGGTGTCTTGACTTCTCAACGTGCGTGCCGATCTTGGGTCCTGAGGCACCCCAGGCCACCCTCTGCTCCCAGGCCAGCGGGGCGGGGGTGGAGCAGCTCGTGAAGAGAGATCGGGAGGGCACTGGGGGGAGGGGCAGAGTGCAGTCCCACCCACCATGGCCCGCCACACAGCCCGCCAGCCCGGCAGGCCCCTGCTGGGACCCCTGTGAAAGGGTAGCCCTGCCCAGCGGGACTGCCCCATTCCCACTTGAAGTCAGGGTCTCACTAGGATGAGGGCTCAGCTGTTGCAGACGGCAAATGCTGACTGAGGCCTGGTCCGTGCCCGGATCCCTGTAGTTAGGAGTTCACGGGAAGGCAAATGCCAACACTCACTGGGCACTCCTTCAGCCACTCACCAGCGTGAGCTGAGCTTACCAGTGCTCAGCTGGGAAGGCACTGGGCTGCCCCGGTGGCCATGAGGGAAGGCTTCCTGGAGGAGGCAGTCAAGTCTAAGCTGTGCCAGTGGGGGAGGGGAGCGGTTTGAGGAGGGAATGGTGTATATGCCTCAGGACCTTAGGGAGCAATGGCCGGCCATCTCAGCAAGAGGTTGGGGAGGTGCAGGACACAGTGTGGCCTCCAAGGCCATGCTCGGGGGTTGAACCACTATGGTCCAGGAGAAGGTAGGCTCCAGCCTCCCTCAGCTTTGCAGCTCTGCCCTGGGACTGGCAGGCTGGGCAGAGGACCCCCTGTGCCTGGGGTGACCTCTGAGACCCCCAGGGTCAACCCTGAAGCAGAACCTTCCTCTGAGGCTAGGTTTCTTGTCTCACAATGCCTGCCTCTCTCAGCCTTATTTCCCCCCCTTGAGGAGACCCCAGCACAGCCCCAAGGGCCACTGGTGAGCCCCCCGAGGCCTCCTGAGGTCACACAACACAGCCTGTGGGGCCACAACTCCAGGCTGGCTCTGGACCCTAAGTTCAACCACAGTTCAGTCCTCAGAGTTCACTTCCACCCTGGAGCTGAGACAGGCAGGGACCCCAACTCGGTCCAGGGTCCGAGGAACAGAGGACATGGAGTCTGAGGTCCGGCCCTGGCTGTGGCCACTGGCCAGCAGCCTCCAGCGACCACTCTCTCCCACAGAGGGACCCCTCAGCCAGACTGAGAAGGCGAGGTGGGAGGAGCAGCTGAGCAAGGTACAGCAGAGACAGGGGAGCGGGCAGCACACCAGCACGTGGGGGTGGGGGGGTCCCACTTTACAGCTGAGCAAACAGGCTGGGGAGGGGACTGGACCACAGTCATGGGGCTGGTCCCCGGGCGGGATTTGGGATTTGAACATTGGCCCCTGAATAGCTGGCCCAGGGCTGGTGCCCAGCACATGCAAGGCCCTTCCCACCCCTCCTGGGAGCAAGGTCCACAACTGGGAGGCCCCAGAGGTTGCAGAGGTTGACGGATCTCTGAGCAGGGCAGGGGGGAGCAGGCTGGGGTGGACTGAAGACGCTGGAGCCAAGGCGTGGTGTCCATATCTGACCACCTGCCCACATGAGGGCCCATGTGGCGGGGACGAGGGACGCAGGACCCCCACTCACCTGGGTTCAAGTCCAAATTCAACCAACCGCAACCGGGAGAACAGCAGACCTACACTGCCTCTCGGTGCCTCAGTTTCCTCACCTGTCCAATGGGGATGAAAGTACCCAGCTCAGGTGTGTGTGTCGTGAGGGTTATAGGAAAAACTCCACCTAAAGGGCTTGTTCAGGTTCATGTTTATTATCGCATGGTCGCAGCAGCAGAATTGTCCTAGTTAACTGTATTCTAGTTGAAATAAGACCAGCAGCAGCAGCAATACAAGTAATTAATAGACAAATAAGACATAAAATCACTCAGGCTATAGATGACTTGAGCAACCTAATTAACCAGATTGATTTAATAGACATTCCTCTGGAAGGTAAACAGCACATTCACCAAGTCCCAGCCATCGCTGGGCCATGTGTAAAATTTCGATAAATGCACAAGGACTGAAATCGAGCCGCATACATGCTCAGGCCAGAACATAAATCAAAGATCAATAGCAAAAATAGACCCGGAAAAACTTCAAATATTTGGAAAGTAGACAGCACAGCTGCACGGCACCCACGGGTCACAGGAGAAATCACCCAGGGAACTTAGGAAATGCGGGTAATAAAAAATATATTCTCAGGGGAGGACTAAAACGTTAATTGGTTAATTAATTGAAATGCGTTCTATATTCTGAAATAAACTAGAGGAGGGATCGAAGAGAGCCTGTAAAGGCACAAACAAGGGGGAGCGACTGAAACCTGAGGTGGGGGGTTCCGGCCAGGCGAAGGGACGCGCGCCCTGAGCGGTCAACCGGAAGATGGAAACCCCGCCCACAGGGCACTGCCACCCAGCGGGCGCAGGGTGGCGCCCACGGCCCGCTCACAGAACTGAAACAGCACAGTGCGACTCCAGGAAACCAGGCCGTGTAGATAGATAACAGCCAAACGCCCTGAAAAATCACAAATGACCAAAGTGACCCCAGGAGACCCAGGAGCTCCGAGCCGTCCTGTTTCAAGGACGTGGGAGCCGTAATTACACACCTGCATACAAAGACTCCTCCAGGGACTCGGGTTCCTCATGGTGAACCCCACCCCGGAGGAGGGGAGGGGGCAGCAGGCTGATGACGAGCAGGGCACTGAGTGGCCGGGGGCAGGGAGAGGGCCGGGCCGGGGAGGCCCCAGCTTGCAGGGAGGGGCTCCAGCCCTGCCACCCCACCTGCTCACAGATAGCCGCCAAGTCGGTCCAGTTCCTGAACTCGGACGTCTGGTCCAAGGAGATGCTGTGGGCACTCACCAAGCCCGACCAGACGCACCAGGAGCAGCCCCCAGAGAAGGTGGGCCACACTCCACCTCCCCTCCAGCAGCCCTGCTGCCTGTCCACCACAGGCGGGGCCCGGGCCCTAGGAAGAAATCTGAGGGCCCAAGAGAAATGAGGGGGAGGGGGCCAGGCTCAAAGACCACCCCTGAAGCTCTCCCACCAGGCAGGCAGTGGATGGCCCCTCAGAGGGCGGCTGCAGGTCCACCAGGGGGCCAGGGATGGACAAAGCTGGGTCAGACTCTGGACAGGAAGCCGACCCTCCCCCAGGCCTTCCTGTTCATCTTCTACGGGCTGATCCTTCAAGCTGAGGACAACAGCGCCACGGTGAGGGTGCACCTGCAGACTCTCCTGGAGACCTCCCACCGGTGGCCCAAGCAGAGGGAGGTGAGGACCTGCCCTCAGCCCGTCCCCAGACTGACCACCCTGCCACAGGCTCGGCCTGACCCTGGTCACCTGCTGAGCCCTGACCTGGCCACACTCGGAGCCCTGATCCACCCCAGACTGAGTACATCACAGTCCGGGTCCCCTTTTTTGTCACACACCTAGCTCCTGGGCTGCCGTTTCGACCTCTGGCTCCTGTCTGCTCAGAGATGGCAGGAGGGTGGGGGGGTTGGACACAGGCCTGCTGGGAGTCACGCCTGCCCCCTGCCTCCCTCCTCCCTCCAGACCCCATAACGGAAGCCCCAACAGGTGTGGGCTCAGAGTTCCGTGTGCTACAGAGTATGTGGGGTCAGAGGTCGGCATCTGTGGCCCCAGACAAAGCCCCTCCCTCTCTGACCCCCAGTTCCACAGTTTCCACACCCTCCGTGAGGGGCCGGGCCTGGTCCTGGGACCCCACATGGTGGCCCTCCTCCCCACCCCTTAGGGCATTGCTGTCACGGTGGGGCTGGCCGCAGCCCGCCACCTGGACGACGTGTGGGCCGTGCTAGAGCACTTCAGCCAGAGTGAGCCCATCAAGTGCAGCCTCCACAGCTTCTCCTCGAAGGTACTGGCTCTGGGGTTGCTGGGGCCCCCACGAGGGGCGCAGACACTGGGGCACTGCCCTCCAGAAAGGTCTGAGCCTCCCAGCAGGGTCCCCAGCGCAAGCTTTGGACCACATGTCCTGGCCCCCTTTTGGTCCCACCTCTACACCAGCCTGCAGTATGGCCCCTGGTGCCTCAGTTTCCCCCCTTCCTCCCTCGCCAGCTGTTGGAGCTGAGCGAGCTGCGCTAGGAAGTGCTCTGTGACAGCTCCTGGCTTGGCAGTGGCGACTGATTGGGTTTGTCGGTAGCTCTTTGACCAGGAGCCTGGTCTGACACATGAGGCAAGGCCAGAGGTCAACCTTGGGCCCTCGCAGGTGGGCAGAGCAGCCCCTGTGCCCGGGTACCTCCCGCGGGCAGAAACATTTTTCCCTGTTTTCTGCTGAGGTAAACTGAGGCCGCATCCCTCAGAGCACCCTGCCTCCTGTCCCCTCCCGTCACTGGTCCCCCAGGGCGGGGCCCAGCAGGGCCCTGATGCCCCGCATCTGCCCGCCCAGTGCCAGACCTCAGAGGACCTGCGGTGGAGGTGGGCCAGCAGCACCATCCTCCTGGCCTACGGTCAGATGGCGGTCAGGGCCACGGCCCACATCCTCCCGTGGGTGGACAACATCTTGTCACGGATGATCTTCTTCTTCCGCTACAGCTCCTGGGTATGTCCAGCGCCCAGGGCCGCCCCCTCTCCTGCTCGGCAGGGCCTGCAGCCACGTGTGACTGAGGCTCCCGCTCTCTCCCGCCCTCCCCGCCCCTGCTTCCCCACCTGACCCCACACGCCAGAACGAGACCCTGAAGCAGAGCTTCCTCACCGCCGTCCTCATGCTGGTGGAGGCCATCAGCCGCACCAGCGGCGCCCACAGCTACCAGTTCACCCAGCTGTCCGAGCTGCTGGAATGCCTGATGGTGAGCACCGGTCCTGGGGCAGAGGGTGGGCGGGGCGGGGTGCCCATCCCTCAGAGCAGCGCTTCACAGGAGGCCCCACCCGGGCAAGGGGTGGGACAGCCCAGTTTCTGCAGCAGGTACAAGCCCCTCACAGGCTTTCCCACTGGGAAGCATATCCCTGTCCCCCACCTCACTTGGTCCTTCCATTGACCCTGAGCTGGCCAGGTACATTCCCCCAACAAGGGATGTCGCTGAGGCCCAGAAAAGCCAAAGCCATCCATTCTGCTGCTACTGGCCTGGATAAGACCAGCAGTCCCAGGAGAGACTGGCCTCACAGAGCCCCAGGCGGGGAGAAAACACAGGGGTGGAGGAGGATTACAAAAGTAACAACAGCAGCTCCTGTTCGCTGAGCTCCGCCGCAACGCAGACCCTGCTTTGCGTGCCTTTCTTCACTCATAACACGCATGCGACAAGGCCATGCTGGCTGTGAACAAGCAAACGCGCAGCGGTCTGGAGGCTCGCCCAAGGTCGAGCAGCTGATGCGGGGCAAACCAGCATTCAGACAGAGTGTCAAGTCCGTGCCCTCGTTCCCTACGTGGGGGCCAGGCCGCCCGGCAGGAGAGGACCTGGAGCGGGACCCTGTGGGGCGCAGGGGAGCAGGGTGCTGAGGTCTTCAGGCAGAGGTCGGACTTGCTGTCAGGAGCAGGGTCGGCCCGCTGGAGCGACGGCTGCCCCCGTGTGCTCGCAGGTCCTGCTGCAGAAGGAGCCCAAGGACGCGCTGTACACGCCGGCTCGCCAGCAGGCCCTCCAGGTCATCTGCAGCCTCTGGTAGGCACCCCAGCCCCGCGCAGGGCAGCCTATCGGGTCGGGCGTGATGCCAGTGTGACAGCAGGCAGGGGAGGTCAGAAGTCAAGGCCCTGCTGCTGCGAAGGGCCATGGTGGCCGGGCGCGGGCAGCTCGTAGAGGCCCGAGCACTGGGTCCCCAGAGTGAGCGGACTTCCCTAGACACTCAAGGTCAGAGCAGCCAGGGCAAGCTCCCAGCCTGGGGCAGAGTCTGGAGCAGACTCAGCCATCGGGGGAGGAACTACAAAGGGAAACTGAGCCAGATGCCAGCCAACAGCCCAGGGAAGGGAGGGAGGCTCAGGGAGGCCAGCGCAGGGCTCCACCCACGGGTGGGACGGGGGAACCTGGCCTCCCTGCCCCGGCCAGGACCGATGAATCTGACTAGGAAGCAGAGCCCGGAGACCGCACACTCGAACCGCAGAGGGACACGGCAGGCCCCAGCCAAGCACCCCGCGGGCCCGGCACTGCCCTCGGCAGGTGGCAGTGGCAGCGGGCAGCCCCCCCCCAGAGTGGCTAGACCAGGTTCGAGTCCCGACAGAGTGGCCAGAGCTGGGGAGCTGCCAGACTGCCCCACACAAGGTTCCTGCAGCTCAGAGTCTCTCACAAACCCTCCGGAAGTCACCTGCATGGGGGGCCTGCCACAGGACACAGAGGGGCCAGGCCGGGGAGGCAGACGTGTACTCGGAGTCTCGGATGGAAGTGGACAGGCGAGAGGGGAGCGAGCGCCTCAGTCCCAGGAGGGGCTGTGCCCTGGGCCAGCCCACGGCTGCCCGTGTGGGCAGGGGTCTCTTCCCAAGCCCTGCTCCCATGCCCCTCCCTCACCCCCCACTGTCCCCCAAACAGTAAGCTGAGGCTGCCTCTGGACCTGGAGAAGAAATCGCGACTCCTGTCCATCTGCCTCCACAGCGTGCTGGCCCTGCCGCTGCTGGACGTCCTAGAGAAACACACCTGCCTCTTCCTGGAGCCGCCCAACATCCAGGTGCGGTCCGGTGCCCGTGGCCCCTCGCAGAGAAGGCCCTCAGGCGGGACCTCCAGCTCCGCCGCCGCGCAGGCCTCGGACGGGAGCTGGTGCTGACTGAGCACCCGCCACCTGCCACCTGCCAGGCCCTGCATCTGCCTTTCCAGTGGCAGCCAGGACAGCTGAAGGGGGCTCCCCAGGTGCCCAGGGAGTTGATGGCCTGCACCCCAGGGCTCTGCTCCGATGGGCTCTGATGGAGAGTGGGCTAGGTCATTTCTGTGGCCCCTCCCTCCCTGAGCCTGCCTGGTGAGCCAAGCAGGAAAGATTGGGGACCTCGTGTGGGGGACCCAAGAACTGGCACCAGCTGCGTGACTTGCCAGGACCACCGCAGAACGAGAGTGTGGGGCTTCTGTGTAAATCTGTGAGGAATCTCAGGGTGGTGCTGGCAGCAGGCGGGCCGCAAGCCCAGGGGGCCAGCCCTGCTGGAGACAAGCTTGCCTCCCCACTGGGCAGCCCCAGACAGCCCTCCTGCCCGGTCTCCCCAGCTGCCAAACGGCACGCTGGGCACGCTCTCCGGTGGGCAGCCTGGCCCAGGCAGTCTGCAGGAAGTGGGCACCCTTCCCACCGAGAGGCGAGCACTCAGCCCGGCAACGGCCTCCACCCTCCGCCCACCCACTGGGGCTTGGCGGCCACCCGACCCGTTCGTTGTCCCACACAGACCCTCTACAACAAGACCTCAGAGGCCCTGGACGAGTTGCTGCAGACCTTCCTCAGGCAGAACCCCACAGCCGAGGAGCTGCACTTCCTGCTGTCGGTGAGTGGGGGAGGGGGCCGTGCAGGGCCCAGCGCAGGCGGGTTTGAGCCAGGGAGCCAGCACGGGGATGTCCCAGGGAGACAGGGCTGTGGGGGAGCCAGGCCTGGGGCGGGGTGGGGCGGGGCCTGGGCGGGGCCTGGGGTGGATGGGGTGGGGCCTGGGTCCAGGCCGCACCACCCCTCTCTGCCTGCCCATACACAGCACCTGTTCACCTGGCTGGTGTCGGATAAAGCACACGAGCGGCAGCGGGCTGTGAACAGCTGCGTGGGCCTCCTCAAATTCTTGAGCCTCAACCTCTACCTGGATGTGAGTACCCGCTGGCACCGGCCCCACGCCCCACACCCCTCTGCTGTCCTAGCCAAACTGCCCCCTCCCAGAGCCCACCACGGTGCTTAGGTTCAAGGCCCCCTGTGCCCCTGCCACCAACACAGGGTGGAGTCCCGAGTGCCCTGTGGTGGCCAGGAGACCCCCTTTTCACACAGGAGGAAACAGGCTGGGGTGGGAGTGAAGGACCTCTCAAGTCCTCCCAGCTGGGCTCTGACCCCAGGTGCACTGACCCTTGACCCAGGAGGCTGGGTTCTTGTCAATAATGCACCTGAAGCCCACCCTGTGCCTCCGTTTCTCACCCACGAAATGGGAGGAAATGCGTCCTCCTCAGAGGGATACAGTGGGACTCAGATGGCGGGGGACGGGAAGGGCTGGTAAGGTGTGCAGCCCTGCCCCAGACCAGGGTGGCAGTTACTGCATGGGATGCCCACCACGGCCCCCCACCGCTCAGGGGTCCCAGCTTACCCTCCATCTGCCGCTGTCGTCCCTGGGTCGAATCCACACCAGCCCTGTTCCAGGAGTGAGCTGGACTTCATCTATCCACCAGAGTCAGCATGAATTCCTTAGGGAGCCTCAGGGGAGATAAAGAAATTAGTTCCTCACCGCAGCCTCCGAGGCCTGGCAGGTGCACCTTCCTCAGGAAGGTGGAGAGGCGGGCGGGCGGGAGGGTGGGCCCAGCGTGTGGTTGGGGAGCGGGGTCAGCGCTGCCTGCGAGCTCTCCGCGCAGACTCCTCCAGCTTTCCGGTGACGGGGAGGACCCTCGAGAGGGGTTCAGGGTGGCTTCAATTTACTCAAAATCAATTTCCACAGCACAGAAGTGGGCTCAGGGTGAGGCGTTCGCCTCAGGCATGACATTGATGGGGGCGCCCAAACACTGCACCCTGGAGACAGTGATGTTTTAATGTGACGTTTTAAACAATTAACTCGGAACACTGTGGCCCAGGGGCGGGCTGCCCGCCATTGAAGGTAACGAGGTCGGAGACCCCGGCCTGGCCTCAGGGTGAGGCAAGTGGGGCCAGTCCCCAATGCTGGTTCTATTTACAGTTTTGAAACTTATTTTTCATGTGGGGATTTTCCACTCATTCTGATTTTTCTAACTATTATGCGAACATGTGATTTCTCTTGATTTCTAAGTTTTTCCCACCCTTTACATGTTGCCCAAACCCAAGTCCTAGCCCTGCCACATGAATGGAGGGCGTCCGCTCTGACGCTGGCCGTGCCAGACTGAGGGTGTGGCGGGTGGGGGCCCCATGGGTGGCATCTGCCCTCAGCGGTTGCCTGGCAACTCTCCCCACAGCCAAAGGAGGACTTCAAACGGGTCGGGCAGCTGGTAGGCTTGCTGGGGATCCTGTGCCAGGACCCGGACAGAGCCACCCAGGGCTCCAGCGTGGACGGGCTGGGCCAACTCTACCAGCTCCTGAGGCGCCAGAGAGGTGAGCCCCTGGAGTCAGCGCAGCAGATGCACTCCCACCTAACGACAGCCCCTGCCGAGGCCACGCTGGCGCTCCCGAGCTCAGCTCCCCGCAGTCTGCCCACTGCAATGGCCTCCCCCGGGCTCCCAGAACCTCTCTGGGCCCCATCCCCAAACTTGGGCACAGGCCTGACCCTGATTACCAGTGACCTCACTCCTGTCTGTCCCCAAGCCCAACTCTGCCCCACATTCACTGCTGCCCAATGCTGCCCCTGGCCAGCGGGGGCTCCGCAGGTGGACCCGCTGGTCCCGGAGCGGCGTCCCCAGGCCAGCATGGACGGAGCCCTGCTGTGGAGCAGCGGAGACCAGAAGGCCGGGCTCCCTACCCCTCGGGAGGTGGCATTCGAAAAGGACCGAATCTTCCAGCTTGGCAGCTCCCAAGTCATCAAGGTCAAAGCCCTTAGAATCGTGGGCAGGTCCGGGTGGGGGGCCGTGGCCATGCTCTGCTCCGACCCCCACCGCCACCCCCTCTGACAGGGTTCTGGCTGCTGGCGCGGCCTGGCTGGACCCAGAGGGTCAGTGAGAATTAAAATCCAGGCCAGGATCTCACCTTCGTCTTTGGTGGCTGGCTGAGAGCTTTGGGAGGAGCCCCGGCCCCTGGCCTGGGAAAGGGGAGCTGGGGGGGCGAGGGTCCTGGAGGGAGAAGCTGGGGACAGAGGGGGCCAGCAGCCTGGGCTGGAGTCCCAGCTGCAGCTGCGTCTCTCGCTGCTCCAACCTGGGACGAGCCCCTGCTCTCGGAGCCACGGTCTCCCTCTGCAGCACGGGCACGGCTAGCCCCTGCGCGGCCCTCCTGGTCGGTGTCTCTGAGGCACCAGACAACACCCCTCCTCTGGGTCTGGTTTTTGCAGGGTCGTCCTGCCCCCCCCCTCATGTTCGCAGGGGCCTCTTAACCCTCTGGAGGTCAAACCCTCCCCTGTGGCGGCCCGGCCTGTCTCTCCTGTCCCCCGGCCCCCCGGTCACCTCGGCCAGCTCCTCCTCAGTCGATGGCTGGGGGCACGGGTCCCTGTCATCACCACGGTGCACTCCCGTATCTCTGTGACACTTCGCGTCTGATTTGGATTGCATTCCCCTCTGAAGATGAGCGCGGCTGAGCCCTGGGTGGGGCTGGGGACCGGTGTGGACGGGCTCTGTCGCGTGGAGCCTCATAGTCTGGTGGGGTAACTTCGGCCTGCCCATTCTCGGTGTTGAACCCGTGGCTCATGAACACCCTGCCTTTGGCATGCTTGTCCTCCCCACCCCCTGACCCCTGGTTGGACTTTGCATACTCCCAACCAGAAGTGGGGTCTCAGCAGGGCCCAGCGCAGGGCCTGGTGGGGGAGCCAGCCTTCAGTAAACAGCTGTTAAGTTGAACCAAATGATAAAGAAATGGTCAGGGCCCCGCGGGTCCCGAATCTGGTCCTGGCTGCCTCTGGGCCCGAGCCCCCCGAGCAGCAATGAGCTGCCAGGGAGGCCAGTCAGGAGAGGTCTAGTCTGGAGGGTCTGAAGCCCTAAGGTCGCACGTCAACTGTCCAGGCCAGAGTGGGGACACCTGGCTTGGCTTCAGTTTATGCCCAAAAACCTGGACTGCGGGCAGAGGTAGAGCGGGAGGGGAGGGTCCCACTGGCTTCCAGCTCCATGGGGACCATGGTGAAGGGACCACAGAGTATTCAGGCCCTCGGGTGGACTGAGTTACAAGGAGCGTAGTATCCAGGACCCAGGAAGGGGCACCCTGCCCCACCCTGCACTGTCCCAGAACATAGAGAGTGGTGCTCAGCTCTGGCTCTCCCTTGGACAAGTGACAGGGCCCAGATAGGGGAGGGGTGGGGTTTGCTAACTCACCAGGGTGGTAGATCTCAGCAGGTTTGGAGAACAGACCTGGGGTCTGAGTGAGGAGGGAGCCGGCCTCCGTCCTAGGGTGGGCATCACGCCTCCCTCTCTGGCCCCTGGGCTGTGGTCAGCCCAGAGCGATGCAGAAGAGATCAAACAGCATAATGGGGTACACATATCGGGGGGCCCGGAGGAGTGGGGCTCAGGAGCACACAAGTGCTCAGAGACTCACGACACCTGGAGCACAGGAGCAGGGGAACAAGCAAAGGTGGGAAGTGGGCGCCGGAAAAGGCGACCCACAGTGACGGCCGCCCCCACGCCTGCTGCTACAGGAGGTCATGAAGCATCTCACATTGGCGGAGCTGACCGACCTCATCTGGACCACCATCGAAGGCCTGGGCTCCACCAGCCCCTTCCGCATGCAGGCGGCCGCCAGCATGCTGCTCGCTGTCACCCAGGAGCACGGGGCCCAGCTGGAGACCGTGAGGGGGCAGGGAGCCTGTGGAGGGCCAGCCAAGATGGGGCAGGGGGCGGAGGGGTGGCCTGGCAGTCAGCGCCCAACGGCTAGGGCCTCTGGGCCACGGAAGTGGCCCTGAGCTTGAGTGTGATTGGGGAGACACAGACCCAACCCTGACAGATTCCAATGAATGACGGAAGGAAAGAAGGAAGGAAGAGAGGGAGGCAGGGCGGGCCCATGCAGAGGTGCAGGGCCCTGGGTGGTGTCTGCAAGGTCAAGGGGCAAAGGTGCATTGACAGAGTAGGAGGACAGGACACAGGGAAGGAGGGTGCACAGCCCAGACCGAGAAGTGCTGGATGGCACAGGAAGTACAAAGGCAATGGGGTGTGCCCAGCAGGGTGATGCCCCCCAGAAAGAGGGTGACTGATGGTAGGCCCTGCAGACGAGACCTTGGGTGGGTGACATTAGATCTGAGCATGGGTAGGCGAGGGGGTGCACCAGCAGCAGGAGGGGGAGGCCTTCCAGGCACAGGAAACAGCAAACGCTGAAGTGGCGGGATGGGGAGAGGACAAGGTGGGTGTGTCCGACCCTCTGGGTGACCGAGCAACATGCAGACAGACTTGGAAGACCGCAGACACCTTGCGGAAGGTAGTGGGACTGTCTCCCCTTCAGACAGGGATGCCCCGGGGCCGGGCTGTGCCTCCTCCCTCAGACTACCCTGGACAGGCCTGTGTCTCCCCGCTCAGGAGAGGGCTGTGTCTGAAGGCTCCACACTCTCCAGGGCAGGACCTCCCTCCCCCCATAGACTCACCAGGACTGCTGACCTGACCTCCGACCTCTGACCTCCGCACTCAGACCAGCTCTCCCCCACCCTCTGCCTGTCCACACAGGTGGCCAGCCTGGGCCAGGCCATCCACCTGCGGCTCAGCTCCATCCGCATCCCCCAAGCCAAGGAAGATGTCCTGCTTGCCATCACCCTGCTGGCCCGGCACCACGCCCCCGAGCTGGTGGCTGCCTTCCTGGACTTCTCCATACCCCTGGACAGGTGCCGGGCCCCACCACCCTCCCTCCCCCACCCACCCTACGGCCTCCTCCCCTTCTCTGTCCGTAAGGAGCCCCACGAACCTGCTCAGACCTCTCGCTCGCGGCACACCTGCTGCGGTGAGGAGGCTCTGCTGGGCATTCACCCCGTCCGCGTTCCACACAAACGCCCCTGCCAGCCGTAGCCCCCGTCACTTGTGGGGAGAGGGCCCCTCACAATCCCCCAACCAACACCAGAGCCCCCTCCATCTCGCTCCACCCTCCCCTGTCCCCACCCTCGCTCCTCATCAGCGCAGACTCCACCTCACAGCACCACACACACTCCCTGAACATGTCCCGAGTCCCTTCTCCCCTCTGTCAACCCAACTGGGGTTAAACCTGGCTCCACCCCCTTCGCACCTGTGGCCCGAGCAGCCCCATGCAGGAAAAAGCTCGCCAGCACGCGTTTTCAACGGCCACCCCCACACCTGGAGAGGCCTGGGCGCCGCCCTGCTGTCCACCCACCAGACCGGCCGGGATGGGGTTGCTTGGGTCTTACCCATGTCTGCGCCGACTGACCCGGCTGAGAGCGGGGTGTTCAGTCCCCTAGTGTCCGTGCGTTTCTGTCTGTGTCTCCTTCGCAAAGGCGGCTGCCGTGCTGTTCGAGGCCCGCGTATGCGTAAATGCTGCGCTTCCTGCATGAACTCGCACTGCGCCTCACCACCCTTGATGCTGCGGGGACTGAACCCACTCCGTCTGCTCTCGGGATCGCTACCTCTGCCTTCGTAATTTTCTCCCGTTTTCCCAGCATGCACGTGTCCATTCTTTCCTCCCACCCTTTCGGAACCCAGATGCTTTAGGCGTTATCTTAGACACAGCCTGTGCTTGGGCTTTGATTTGGGATCCAAATTGAAAATCTTTTCCTTTTAATAGATGAGTTAATTCTAGTCCGTATCAGTTATTGATATGACAGATATGTTGACTCTCAACTCTGCCATAACGTTTCGTAATTGTGCATTTGGTTACATTTGCTGCCTTTCTTTCCCCACAAGCTGTGCTCTCTTCGATCTTGAGGGTTTTTTAATCTAGGAAAGGTTGTGGGTTTTGCTCTAGTTGTTACCTTTGTACTTATAAACCTATTTTAATGCCCCCAGTCCCTTGTTTTATTATTTAACCTTTTAATATCTGATTTTTCCCTTTCTACTGATACTCTTGAACTCCCATACACCCACCAACGAGACCACTCTGCCTCTTCCTTCCGGCTCTCCTGTCCTCCCGTGTAGCTGCAAATCTATACTCGGTGGAAACCTGCCCTCTGCCCACCACCGGCCTCCCCGCAGCCCTCGCGAGTGTGCCCGCGTGCTTGCCCAGCCCCCTTTGCTGAAGTCACCTGGTGGTCTCTCAGCCGACGAAGCGCACCTTCCGATCCGGGGGCGTGGCTTCAGACACAAGCCCCGCCCCGCCCCCAGGTTCTTCCTGTGGAAGACAGGCCGCAAAATCCTCGGTCCAGACTTTCTTTTACTGAGTGCTCCCTCCATCCACGCTGCTCCGCAGGAGCCTTGTTTTCTCTTCGAACATCTGATACGTTATACCATCTTTTAGCCCACAGATGTTGCCGATTTTTCCCCCCTTGTCTTTGAAATTTAACAAGTTTGCTAAGCAACGCCTCCGAGCCGACCATTAATTTTCCCAGGTCCTGGTGGGTTCCTTGAGCATGCGGGTTTGTTTTGTTGTTGTTCTTTCTGGAACGTTCTCTTGGTTATAGTTTCAAATGCTAGTTCTGTTCCGTTGTGGTCATTCTTCTTTAGAGAGTGCAGTGATGCAAATGCCACCCTTCAGCCACCGGTCGCCCATGTCCCCTGCGGTCTCTGATCCTTGTAACTCCTTTCCTACACTCACTTTTGTTCTCCGGATTGTTCTACTGCCTTTCCTCGAGGCCCCTTATTAAATTTTCATTTCAGTCTTATCTCCCTTGGGCACCTTGTGGTTGGCTTTCTTTTTTTTCCTGAGATAATTTTGTCATTTCTTCCATCTCTTCCCTGAATTCAGTCAACTCTCTTTTCTTTCCTTATTTATATATCTTTTCATTTATCATCCAAGGCGGGTGTTCCTATCTTTAAACGCTTGCTCACGTGCATTTAGCTGCGTCTGGAGCGTCATCTCACAGCTCTCTCTGTGTCGCGGTGGTTTCCATGGAGAGAGCTCCCTCATTCGCTGTGGGCTGATTCTGCCTCCTGATTTCTTTGCAATTACACTATGGACCTGCTCATTTTGTTCCTGTTCATCTAAGGCACGATTGGAGCTTTTTATAGGATTTCGTGTTCAATGGCACCCTCTTCCGTCAGTACAGCAGAACCCAGATGATTTGGCGGATGCTCTGGTTTGGCGGGCGGTGAAAGGGTCCCGCGTCCCGCAGTGTCTGGGCCCTCTTTTCTCCTACAGCCCCTTAAATGTCCCCCTTTTGCGTCTTTCCCTTTCACCACTTAACTTCCAAAAGGGGGCTTTTCTTGTGCCCTTTCTCTCTCCCCAAAGCTGTGCGTGTTGGGAACTGCCCTTCAGACTGGACGTGCGTCTCAGCCCTGCTCCTGCCACCGTCTGCCATCGCCTCCGGGCAGCCGGGGCGCGGGGGGCGGGGGCGGCATTTCCCTTTTCTGCTCGAGCGGCATTGGAGTTTGGGTGTTCTCGGAGTCAGTTTTCACGTCATCTTACTTTTCCCTTCTTCCTTCTCTGTGTTGTTTTTCAAGGAACTTTTTTTTGCCAAGGGGGAAGGAAAGGAGAGAGGGAAAGAAACATCGATGTGTTGCCTTCTATAGGCACCCTGCCTGGGGACCGAACCCAAAACCCGGGCACGTGCCCTGACCGGGAATCAAACTGGCATCCTTCACGCTATGGGACTGTGCCCAGCCCACTGAGCCGCAGCAGCCGGGCTTTCCAGGAAAGCTGCAGAGGTGGGAACCCCGGCGGCCACCTGGTCTCCAGCGGCCCAGAGGTCTTATCATTGGTTTTTCCGTGTGGAAATGTGTTTCTGACTTCCTCCCTTCTCAGAAGCATTGTCCACATTTCAGCGTCTGCGCAGTGGGAGCGCAGGTGACGTGGGTGATGCCTTACGCCTGGCTCTGTGTGGCTTCTCCGTCACCTGAGGGCACGACAGCCTGAGGGCATTTCCAATTTAAACTCTCTGCCGGAGGTCTCTGGGGGCCGCACGAGCGTGCGAATCAGACCCCATAACGGGCCTTGTGAGCGAGCCCTCAGGAAAGCCTGTCTCCTCCCACGCCGTGCGCTGGCCGAGGCGCACGCCATCCTCACTGCGTCTCTCCGCCCGGCAGGCGCCTGGTGGTGTCACATTCACACGGCACAGACAGCCCTTGGGGTCCCAGCTGTGGTTACACTCCCATCTTGGGTGATTTTTTCTTAGAAGAAGAGAAATGACACGGCGCGGCCTAAAGTGTGAACAGAAATTGTGTAGTTCGGGACCTGCCAGTATTCCGGTATCTCAGCGGCTCTTTTTCTCAGCGTTGCGTGTGTAGGCGTCGTCAAAGGAAGGCCCCCCACCCCTGGCTGCATGCCCCGCCCCCCCCCCCAGCCAGAGCTCCAGATCCAAGCCCCTTTCTTGCCGAAACTTCCCCGACAGCCCCTCCTAGAACTGCCCCCGCCCCGCTTTCTGCACTTGGGGCCTCGCACACCCTTGTTCACTGCCCGTGCCAAACCGGGGCTGCCACTCCCACACGGTCAGGGACTTTGGCCACTGCTGGGCTTCTGGGACCCTGCCTGTATGGGACAGTGCTCAGCACACACACGCTGACCGAGTGACCAACACCCACAGGGAGCAGACTAGAAACCTTGGCTCCTGGGCACCCTTGGCCCTGCAGAATCATCTCACTTAAGCCTCTGGAGGCAGCTTTGCCCTAAAGAGGTGAAGGGACTTACCCAAGGTCACACAGCCAGCTCAGAGCAGGGGGGGTGGGAGGGCACTGGAGCCCAGGCCCTCCTGACTCTGAAGGCCCAAGGTGGGTCACGATCATACTTGGGGGTCTCCCAGAGCCCCCCAAGCTGCTGTGCCCACCCAGCCCAGGGTTGGTTGGGATGGAGGTGGCTTTTCCAGGGCTCCAGGTGGCCCCTCGTGGTTCTGTCTTAAAGCTGGGCATCAGAGCTCATCCCGTCCACCTGAGATGGCCCCCCCAGCTTTCCCCGCCCAGCACCAGAGTCCCCCCGCCCCTCCAGGCCCTGCGACCTGGCACTCAGGCCGACAGACCCCCCCCAGCACAGGAAACAGAGCGCAGTCATCGTCACCCACCTCTCGGGAGCCCCAGGGCCACCTGTCTCCCTGGGTCTCACCGGGCCGTGCCCTAGGACCAGGGGGAAGGGCCTCATGGCCACGTAGACCTGGCCTCCAGTCCCAGCTCCCCAGTTAACAAGGCAGAGCCCTTTCAGGCACAGTCCTCAGTTTCCCCACCTGCAAAATGGGCACAAGACACTGCAGAGCTCTCTGCATGTACCAGCAATGGGCTCTCACTTGACTCCAATTGGGTAAGGGCAGGGGGTTAGACTTCAGCAAACCCGGGCCCAGGAGGAGGTAGCCAGGCAGACTCCGGGAGGAAGAGACTGTTTGGCAAGCCCTGAGGCAGAGCAGAAGTCGGGTGGGGGGACATGCTCCAAGCACAAGCCCAGAGGCAGGACAGGAGAGAGGACAGGGAGGGCTGGAGGTCAGAGGGCAGGGGTCAGAGGATGACAGCCCTGAGTGCCACTTGGACTTGTCCTGCCAGTACCTGGGACAGACAGGGTCGGCGGCAGAGTAGAAGTCTTCAGCTGGGCTGGGAGGGGCCGAGGGGAGAGACCCTGAAAGCGGAGAGACCCGGGAACAGGGACCAGGGGAAACTTCCGTGTCCCCCACCCCCCGCCACATCACTCCAGGCCCTGGAGGCCCCGGTCACTGCAGCCCAATGACAGGGCTGAGCCCTCACGCCCTCTCTCCCCACAGCCACACCTTCCAGCTGTGGAAGGCCCTGGGGGCCGAGCCACCTGGGAACCGCGTGGTGCTGGCCACGTTGCTGGCGTGGCTGCAGGAGAGGCCGCTGCCCACCCAGACCGGCGACAGCGGCCCCCAGCCTAAGGAGAAGGCCTACCGGCGCTCGATGGAGGTGAGCCTCTGCCCCCCGCCCCGGGGCTGTCACCCACTGCCATTGGGCTGAGGCGACTTCACACGGGCATTCCACATCAGCAGAGTCTGGGTGCCTCGGTGGGCGGGGCCCCAGGGAAGGGCCACGCCCAGCCCTGTCCAGCCCAGCCTGGCCGGGGAACTGCCTGGGCCCCCTGGTCCAGGCCTGGCTCCCACTTCCTGGCTGAGGGCCCTGGGCCCCTCCGAGTCCCTCGCCCCTCTGTGCAGTGGGACAGGTGGTCATGCAGGGCTCGGGCAGGCGCTTGGGCAGGCGCTCGGGCGTGTGGTGCGGATGTGGAACTCAGGCCTCTCCGTGAAGACGGCACAGGAGCAGAGGGGCTTCAGGCTCTGGCAGAGCAGCGGGCGTGGGGGCAGCTCTGGCTCTGGAGCTGTAAATTCTGGAGGCACCTTAGAGGTGGCCCCCCCGCAGCCTCCACACCCGGAACCTGCCCTGCCCCCAGCTTTCCCCACAAGCCCAAACCCTGCTGGCACAGCCCCGGGGCAGGGAGCTCACTTCCTAGCCCAGCCTCAGGTTGATCAGCAGGCCCGGCCCCTGGGCTCCAGGCCTCAGGAGCTTCACTGTCCCCTGCCACCCTGACAGGCCATGAACACGCTATGCAAGCTGCAGCTCGCCCGAGAGTTCAAGAAGACTATACAGGATGCCTACCCCCAGCTCCTGCTGGCCTTCCTCGCCCAGGTGCACTATATCTTGGAGCTGCACCTTCCCAGGGAGCCCCAGCCCAGCCAGAACGCCCAGCAGGCGGCCGTGCCCAGCCCCCAGAGGTAGGGTGTCCACAGGACCCGGGGCTGAGCAACTATGTGCCACCACGGGGCACTCGGGCCTATAGCTCCTGGGTCCAGAAGTCCAAGGTGTGCACAGGGCCATGCTCCCTCTGAACCCCGGAGGGAGGGTCCTTCCTGCCCCTCCTCGCTCCTGGCGGGGCACCACCTAGCTGCTGCCTAACCCCTGGAGGCAGGTGCCCTTCTGTGTCCCCTGTGCATGTCACGCGACGCTGGGACAGTCTTGTGCTGATGTCGTGGCCAGCCTGCCCCAGCCAGGGCCTGCGTGGGAGGGTTGGGGGCGGCCAGCAGCCTCGGGTCCCCGCTGCACCTCCTCCGTCTGGGGGAATCCAATCAGCACGTCTTTAAGACCACAGGGGCCCGACTCTTTTCATTTGTTTGCGTTACGATGCGCTTCACACGGTTTGTCAGTTTTAACAGCTCTCCCCAAGGCACGTCACTGGGAAAAAATGCCACTTCTTCTCATATTGCTTCTGAATTCAAACGTGCATAAAGTTCCTTTTTCAGTCAGCTCACCCGCACAAAATGCATGAATCTTCCCTAATAAGCTAATAAACCATCCTCCACCCGGAACACAGGAGGGGCAGGAGAAAGCTGCCATGCACAGCCCCCACCCCCTCAGCGCCCCCACCCACGCGGGCAGCCGCCCATCTCCCTGCTCCCACCCACCCCTTCCGCAGAGCGAGCGGCTGGAGCCCTGAGAACCCCCAAATCAGACCACACCACCTTTCCAGAAGCCCTGCAGGGACAGGCGATTGGGAAACCAGAAGCTTCTGAGAGTTGTCACAGAGGGACCAAGTCCCACTCTGCCCCAAAGCCTCCTTCTCCAGAATCCATCCCCACTCCGTGGCTGAGCCCGAGGACCTGGAAATCGCTGCCTCTTCTGAGTGGCATGGCTCAGAGCAAGCGGTCCAGCCAGCCAGCTTGTGGGCTGGTGCCACCAGGAGCTCCCTGGAGGAGTGTGTCACCCTTTGACCCTTGGTTTTGCAAATCTGATCAGAATGTGCCTGCTCGGAGCTGACAGCCCGTGCCAGGACGCAGGCACACACCCAGGGTGGTGCGACCAGGCCAGGGGTGGCCTGCGCGGGGACCGGCCACAGAGTGGGGCGCCCTGCTTTCTGTGGGCCTGTGTTCCCGGCCCACCCCTGAGTCCCCCTGGGGGCCGGGGCCCATGGCTGGGCTGTCACAGTGCAGGCTGGGGGCAGGGTCTGGCTGGACTCCACTCCTGCCACCCTGGCCGGCCGGGCTTCCTCCTCTGCAAGGAGGGCGGCCACACAGGGTCTTCCGAGCCCGTGAGGGGAGGGGCCCGGAGGGGCCTGGAGGGACCACTGGGCACTGCCCAGCACTCTGACGCTGTGCGGCGTCCTCCCTAGTGTGCGCTGGCGCGCACCCATGGACCCACACCTCTAAGAGCAGAGCGGTGTCAGGAGGTGCAGGCGGACCCTCCTCTGGGCTTCCACGATGCTGCCCAGCCCGGCCCTCCTCCCCCTCCCCGCTGCGCGCTCTCTGGACTCTTGGACCCACGTTTAAAGGGAACCCTCCCCCGAGGCCCAGCGGGGACCCTCAGCCTCTGACTCAGAAACCTGCCCGGCTCCACGGACAAGGGCAGGAATGAGCTGCCGGGTGGGCCCCATGACCCCTCTGCTCCCTGCAGCATGTCCCTGGAGGCGCTGAGGAGCCTGCTGGCCACCACGGGCCACTGGCAGAGCTTCGCCCAGCTGGAGCTGCAGGACGCCTGGCGCCTCTTCGCCACCATGGACACCTACCCGAAGGGCGTGGGCCTCCTGGCCAGGTGGGGGCGGGGCCGGGCAGGGAGGGTTGACTGGCCGCAGTGACCCCAGGGACTCATGGGTGTGCACCCAGGGCCCGCAGACATGGCAGATGCGCCCTCACGCCCAGTCCCACACACGCGCCGAGAGCCTGCTGGTGCAGGCATCTCACCAGGCCCCAGCCCGGCCCCACGCCTTTTCGGAGACAAGGGCTGTGCCTGGTCCTCTGTCTCCCCCACGCCCGGCCCAGGCCTGGCATGTAGTGGGTGCAGAGGGGCCAGGAGCTTGCTCTTAGGGGTGGTGCCCACCCCACCTCTCTGGGTTGGGTGGTGGCAGGAAGGTGGGCGCCAGGCTCTCCTGTGAGCCAGGCCCTGTCTGCCCCTACCCTACCCCAGGGCCATGGTACAAGGTGTCTGTGGGCAGGTCAAGGCCATGACCCACCAGCTGCTGCACAGCCTGAGGAGCCAGGAGGAGCGGGAGAGGAAGGTGGCCATCCTCATCCTCAACGAGGTAGGTCCCAGCCCGAGCCCTGCCCCCAGCTGCCACAGGGCCCCGTCAGGACCCACAGGAACCCCACCCGACGAGGGGCCGGCCCACCTAGACAGACCCCAATACCCTTCCTTCCCACTCAGGGGCCCCTGCCTGGGTCCCCCACCTCTCCAGCCCCGGAGCCCCTCCCTCCCTGGCCTCAGCCCTGCGGGAAACCCCACCTGCCCCCACTCCTGGGACCCGGGCCAGCCCTGGGTGAGACCCGAGAGGTCGTGGTCGGAAGCAGATGGGCCAGGTGCGGCCGGCTTCGCAGTGCTGAGCTGGGGGGTGGCGCAGAGAGTGGGGGCTACGTGGCATTCCACAGACCATAGCTTGGCCCGGCTCCCTGCCCCACCCCGCCAGCAGGGATGTCTGGGTCACCGTCCATGGGGCCCTGTCCCCAGGGGGTGCCACGGGCCAGGCTGGTGAGGGACATTGGCCCCGGCCTTGTTGTGTGGCCTCAACTGAGGCCCTGTCCCCGTCTGAGCCTCGGCTTCTCCAGCAACCTGCTGACGGCTTGAACCAGCTCGGAGGTGGGTTTCAAACACTTGCTAACCAGGATGCCCAGAGGGTGCTGGTCAGCTGCCCGTGACCCCGAAAGCCCCACCAGATCCCAGTCCTAGAGCCCCACTGCTGGGCAGGGGCACCGAGCCTGAGCCAGCTGCCCTTGGGGGCCCCCAGTTCCTCCACAGCCCTGCCCTGCTGGCGGTGCTCTCCGAGCAGGACGCCCTGACTGTGCTTGCCCAGAACCTCAGGGACCCCAGCCCCGAGGTCCGGGCGCTGAGCCTGCAAGGCCTGGGCAACATCCTCTTCCACCCAGAGAAGGTAAGGGCGCGCCCGCCACCCCAGAGCGGCCGGGGCCCGGGTCGGACCCCAGCTCTGTCCCTCCCAGCCGTGTGGTTAGGGACACATGATTTCACCTCTCTGGGCCTCGGTTTCCTCATCTGCAGATGGGGGCCAGGGTGGCTCCACACGCGGGAGGGACACAGGGCCAGTGCAGGCACGCAGGCCAGGACCGCGGCCTGGGGAGGGACGTCGCTGGGGGAACCTGAGTTTCTCTGGGTCCAACCAACAGGGCAGGAGTGTGGAGGGCACAGGGCCGGGGGTCCTGGCACCTTTGGCCCACTGCGCCCGCCACCCCACCCCCACCCCCAGGGAAGCCTGCTCCGCAGACAGCTGCCGCACTTCCTCAACGGCTTCTTCCGGAACAGCGAGCCCGTGGTGGCGCACCTCATGGGCACCGTGTCGGAGGTGCTGCACCGCCTGGGGGCGCAGGGCGCAGGGGCCCAGAGCCTCTCTGTGGCCGTCAACGCCCGCTCCTTCTTCGACGACGTGAGTGCACCCCAGCGGGGGCGCAGCACCCCTACTCCTGGGCCTGCTCCTCAAAGGCAGGGGGGGAGAACCCTGGCTGCCCTGCAGGGGGATGGAGGCTCCACGGCTGGTGGCCGGCCGCCTTCATGGCCACCAGGGGGCGCTCAGCCCTTCTCCGCACAGCGGAGCCCCAGCCGAGGGTCAGTCTCAGGCCCGACCAGGGGCCTCAGGGCAGATGGGTCTTCATGTTTGTAAGAACTGTTCTCCCTTCACTGGGAAATAAGGGGATAAGTCCCACCCCCATAGTGCACTTGTGACCCTTGAGTTGGCAGGGTGTGATTGTGTGAGGGTGGCCCGGGATGCAGCCCACCAGCCCTGTCTTGGGGGGAGGCCCTGCCCTGCCCTGGCAGCCCCAAGCCTGGAGAAAGCGTCCCTGCTGAGGGAGGTGAGCCCCGTCCCCACAACAGGGTGGGGAGGTCCCAAGCTGGGCGGAGGCAGGGACCCGAGGGCAGGTGTGGCTGTGACTCCGCCCCTGGCTCACAGGAGCGGGAGAGCATCCGGGCAGCGGCCATGGCGCTGTTCGGGGACCTGGTGGCCACGATGGCAGGCAGGGAGCCCAGGAGCCTGCGCACCCAGGTCCACCAGAGCATGGTGCCCCTGCTCCTGCACCTGAAGGACCGCTGTCCGGCCGTCGTCATGGTCAGCGCCTGCTGAGGGGCCTTTGCCTTGAAGGGGCTGGGGACCCGCAGGTGGGCGGGTGTCGTGGTACTGGGGGGCTGTGGAGTGAGGGACCGTCCCTGGGGCAGTAAGTTTGGCTCCTGCATTGGTTTCCTCTCCACAGCCTGCCTGCTCTCCCTGTGTGCACACACACGCACGCACCCAGGCGTGCACGTGCAGCTGTGCCTTCTGTGAGCTGGACCAGCCTGTTCTGCTCACAGCTGTGTCCCCGGTGCCTGGCACTTGGCAGGGGCTCCGGCTGCTCATTGAACCTGTTGAGAGGCGGGTGGAGCCCTGTGAGCCAGCCCACAGCCTGACCCAGGCCATTAGGACACAGCTCGGCCCTCCCAGTTTCCCCAGCCATCAGGGACCTTGACAATGGGCAGCCAGTTCGGAAACAAAACAGGGGAGCTGCCTTCGGTGCAGCCTGGGACCCTGGTGCTGCAGCGGGGGCAGGACTTCCCCCGGGCCAGTGAGCGGAAGCCAAGAGTGGGTGCAGCAGAGGACAAGGCAGGAGGGTGACTGGTGGGGGAGGAGCCATGGAGCCCAGCCCTGCAGCCTTCCTCAGACCCCGCCCTGAACCCTGGTCCCCTTGCTGCGAGACCCGGGTCAGCAGGTGACCCTCCCCTGCTGTCCCTGCAGCAGGCCAAGTTTGCCTTCTACCGCTGCTCCCTGCTGCTCCGCTGGCCGCTGCCACACACCCTCTTCTGCACGCTGGCCTGGGAGAGGGGCCTGAGCGCCCGTCACTTCCTCTGGTCCCGTCTGGTGAGGGGCCTTGGGCGGGGGCACGGGGCTGCAGCTGGGAAGGGGAGGCGGTGTGGGGGAGCTGGTCCCAGGCCATGACACACATGCTGTCCTCGGCCAGCTGACCCACAGGCAGGAGGAATTCGGCATCCACTTGTCACAGGCCCTCAGCTACCTGCACAGCCGCCATCACCACCTCAAGACCTGGGCAGCACTCTTCCTAGGTGACTGGGGGTTCCCGGGCTCAGGGACCCCCGTGCCTACCCAACCTGAGCACCCTTTCTCCTGCCCTGCTCCTCCTACCTAGCACCGGCCACACTCTGCACCTGGCCCAGAAAAAAAGTGCTGGGGGGGCAGGGCTTGGAAGGGCAGGGGTGGGTCCGAGCCCCCTGAAGAAGACAGGGTACGCGGGCCCACCTGTGAGCCCCCCTTGCCGGCCAGCATGCCCCCCTCTGTCTGTTGCGCAGGCTACGCCATCTGCTACCACCCCCAGGCCGTGTCCCAGGTGGTGAATGAGGGGGACATGAAGCTGCTGTTCTCCAGTAAGCAGCCCCTGCCTGCCCCATCTGTGGGACGGCCCACCCACGCCACCTGGGCTATGGGTGGGCGCCCAAGTGTGAGGGGCTTGGAGTGGGTGGGGTGGGGACAGAAGCCCCCCAGGCTTAGGAGGCGGAGGAGGTGGGGCCTGGGCCTGAGGGAGCACGGGACCCTCTCCTCCACCTGGGCAGGGGTGAGGGTCACCTCTGACTGGTCCCTCCCTTCTGGAGCTTTCGAAGATCTTCAAAAGGACCCGGAGCCTGGCATCCAGGAATTCGCCACCAGGCAACTCGGCTTCCTCCCACAAGTGGCAGCCAGCCGGAAGTGACCACCCCCCTCAGCCTCCCTTCCCTGTGCCCACCTCCTGGCCAGCGCTACCCCGCTGCACAGAGCTTGGCCAAATAACATTTTTCCATTTGAAAGAAAACTCTAGATTCAACAAAAAAGTGTCACCCCTGTCAGCTCCCTGCCCACCTCCCCTGGGGGGACCGAGGCCAGCCTGGCAGACACTGACAGGGTCAGGGAACAGGGCCAGGCCTGAGGTGTGGGGCCCTGCAAATGCCAGCCACTCGGCTCACAGAGGCCAGGGGCTGCACTCGACTGGAGCCCAAGCCGCAGCCCACCAACCCCTGGGCACTGAGGGTACCCCGAGGACAGCGGGCCCTAAGATCCCAGCAGAAGGGGCCTTTCGCCAGGGTGCCCCCACAGGCTTCCAACCATCTCCAGCTCAGCTCCGTAGGAGACCAGTGAGGAAGGGGCCCTGTGGGCCTATGCCCCCCTCCACCCTCACCTCCATCTTCCTAGCCCCAGTCCGGGCTGGCACCTGGGCTAGCAGCAGAACCGACCGGGTCCCAGGGTCAGACCCTCCCCATGGGGCCCAGCCACCTGGATGGGCTGTGTGGCCTCCACTGTTCCACCTGTGAAATGGGCAGAAAGACCTTCCTCCCCCGGCCCCTCGGAGGGCTGACCCAGAGGAGGTGTTCCTGGCAGCGTCCCTGACTTCCTGGAGACCCACCTGACCTTCAGCCGGCCCTCCCCTCAGCCTTGGTTTTCCGTCCTGTGAAATGGGCAGTGTGCCCTTCCCTGGCCTCATCCCAGGAGGCCTCTCTGGACCAGACCAGCCGGCTACCCCACAAAGAGCATCCTCCAGCCAGGCCTGCCCCACTGCCTGTTCTCTGCAGAGCCCCACTGACCCCTCCCACCTTCACTCAGGCCGCCTCCCGCCGGGAGCACCTCCCCACCCTCACCCGCCTTGGCACCTCCATAGCCCTCCACAGCCAGGCTGCATGTCCCCTGCCCCCAGCCCCTCAAAAGCTCCTCTGTGGCTGGGCGTCCCCCCTCGCGCTAAACAAACTCCTAGCCTACCACCCCCATCCCACAGACTGTGAGCCCCACTGGACAAGGATGTGGCTGCACTGGGCCAGCACAGAGGAGGCCCCATAACCTGGACGGTGGGTTAAACCCAGTGACCTCCCTGGCACACGCACATTTATATACTTGCGTTCTCAGACGAGTTCAGGGGACGGAGAAAGTAGCCCTCCAGTGGAGCTGGTGGCCCCCCTGCACCCAGGGGCCCAGGGAGGGCGGACCCATGCCCCCACCACCCGTCTCGCCTGTCAATCCTCTGAATGGAGCCTCTGGAGGAGGGGCTACAGGGAGCTCTGCCTCTGCCTGGCTGCCTGTCTGATCCACAGACTGAATGGGCACCCCGACCCAGCCGCAGGCCAGGCGCTCGGGGTGAACCCCTCGGGACCAAGGGCCTGGGAAGGAGGGGCCCCTGGGTTCAGCTGGTGGGTATGGTCTGGGGGTGCCATCTCCCCTAAAGAGAGCTTCTGTGGTCTCACCCATCGGCTGCCCTCTGGAGGCCTCTGGGCAGGCGGGCCTCCTCTACACTGGGGATGGGGCAAGCCCCTCGGGGAAGCTGAGACTCCGAGAGGCTGAGTCTGGCCATGGGGAGGGGCCACATCCTCCTAGCACGCGGCTGTGCTCCGCACAGCCAGGCACCTGGGACCTGGCCCAGTGCTGACCCTTCCCCAGGGGGTGGCAACCACCCACCCAGGGGCCCCAGCAAGGTGCAGCCCCAGGCCTGCCCTTCGAGCACAAAATGGGCCCAGGCGGGGACACCTGCCTCGCCAGGGCCTGAGTCTCTCCCAAGGCCTCCCCCTGGGGCTCCCCGTTCCTGGGCCCACCTCTTCCCCGGGGAAAAGGAGCAGGGATGGTGTGGGGCGCTGGGCCAGCCACTATCCCAGAATGGGTGCAGGGTGTGGGGGGGATGGGAGAGGGACAGGCCAGGTGGGGCCCAGAGCCGGAAGCCAGGCGGGTAGATACAGGTGGGGCAGCTGAGTTGGCCGCCGTCCCTGCTCTCTCTGGTCCTCGAAGCCTGAGATGAGGGCACCTGCTGGGGGCAGCACAGGGCGGCCACTAACTGGCCACCAGGCCCCAGCCTCCAAACGTCCACAGGGCGGCCAGGGAGCCCCGCCTGCTCTGCTGTGTCAAGGAGGTCCCCTGTCCCTAAGCTGGAGCACGCAGAGACGTAGCATGGACACCAGGGGGAGCCCCAGAGCAGCCTGCACTCCACTCTCCACACACGCACAGCCACAGGGTCCTGGTTTATTGCCTTTGAGTGTCCAGAACAACTGGCCGCCCTCAGACCCAATAATCTAAGGGAATGAGAGCAGGTCAGGGCGAGGGGCTACGGAGGAGGGGTCGGGCCCAGTGGTTAAAAAGTATGCCTGCCCCCAACGAAGGGCCAGAGAGGAGAGCCGGGCAGGGAGGGTGATGGCGGGAAGGCCAGGGACAGGGCCCCGGACAATGCCTGAGAGAGACAGACACACAGGACACACAGACACAGGGACAGACAGGTGGGGAGCGCCGCCTGGGCTACATGACGCAGCATCTGGTCTTGTGTGTGCGCGCGTCTTTGAACCGCAGTCTCTGCTTGGGCCGGTACTGCTCCAAGTAGGTGAGCTGTCTGCTGTTGATGGCTCCTCGCCGCCTCCTGGGGGGCGGGCCGGGGCGGGTCAGGTGGGGCCCGGCTTGGCCCCCTGCCCTGCCCCGGGAGCTCGAGGCCCGAGGGGCCAGAGCAGAGCCCATCCCACCGTCCAGCCTTTGCCTGAGCTGTTCCCACTGCCAGGTCCAACGCTCCAGTCACCTGGCTGTCCCCTCCTGCACGCTGACCCCCCGAGCTCCCTATGTCTGTGGTCCCCACCGGGAGGGACAGAGCCCCCAGGTTTACCCAGGTGCCCTCGCTGCTCCGGCCATGGGCTGCCGGAGGACCAGCAGGTAAAGCCTGAACAAACCTGCTGTCTGGGAGGGAGGGAGGGAGGGCGGGAGAGACCTCAAAGGACAGAGTGTGGCAGTCGCCTAGGGCTGTGCACCAAGCTCCTTGGAGGTCAGCCGTCCCCACTGCCTAGGACCTCAGATGTGACCTTGGACTTGCTCTAACCAATGAAATGTGAGTGGAAGAGACGCGTGTGCTAGGCAGAGCTTCCAGAGCCGCCATGTGGTCCACTGTGGCTGTCCCTGAGACCTGGTGACGCCATGGGAGATAGGCTGCCCCCACCAACGGCACAGATGGGCCCCAAGGGCGGGGACACCCTGCATGGCTCTCAGTGGCTGGAGTCAGGCCCACTCACTCCTGCAGCATGGCTCAGCCTGTCCTGACCCTCGGTCCCGGGCTGAGGGACCACAGCCCGGCCTCCCCCTCCCCTCAGCACAGCCCCGCCTCATCCGGGGAGGCAGAGGGCACACAGAGGGCAGTCCTCAGGGTGCGGCCCGACCCTGGCCCTAGGAGCCAGGAGGGTGCATGGGGCTGGAGGCGCCCCAGGGGCTGCCCCGGAGCCAGGGGTCAGGAGTACCACTGGCAGGGCTCTGGGCCCCGCAGGGTGGGGAGCCCCCTCAAACCTGGACCCTTAAGCTCACACCAACCAGCCTCCCCCACCGGCCGGCCACTCACTGTCGAATGAACTGGATGGCATCTTCATACTTCATCCCACTCTCGATGAGGGCTAGAGCCACAAGGACCGGAGCCCTGGGGACAGACAGCAGGGCTGGGTCATCCAGGCCTCAGCACCTCCCTCCTGACAGGCTGCCCACTGGAGACACAGGCGGATGCATGCACCCTCCCGTAGCCGGCTGCCCAGACTCCCCCAGTGCCCTGCCCTCCCCTGTGAAGGGCGCAGGCTTGAAGCTCAGCTCCACCACCTGGAACAAATCCCATTCCCTCCTAACCCTGCTGTGTGACCTCAAGTGGGCCGGGCAACCTCTCTGTGCTGGGCTCAGAATAAGAGCTTGATACTCAGCTATTAGCCCTGCTCAGCCGGTCTTCCCTCTGCAAAGCCAGGTTGTTTTCCTCAAACCCAGGCTGTGTGGTGGGATTGGGGTCTTTGTGTCTGTAGAGGGGTGGGGCTGGCAGCTCCTTCCTGCTTAAGGGCAGGGACAAAGTTGCAACCACAGCAGGAGGAACTGGAGTCAGACTTCAGGAAGGACTTCCTCCCTGCAAGGCTGCAGGAAGCCTGTGTCTGGGAACCCTCGGGAAAGCAGTCCTGTGTGAGGTGGGCTCCATAGCCACAGCTGAGAGCTACTCGGGCCATACGATCCCCACAGTCAAGCAGCCCACCCTGCCCCGCCACCTCACCGTCCCAGGCCGGCCACGCAGTGCACCGCCACGCAGCTGCCAGGGTCATCGCAGAACTTGGCCTTCAGCAGGGTCAGCCAGTCCTCCACCACCTTGCCGGGCGGCGGTGCCCCATCATCAAATGGCCAGTCCTGCAGAGGGGAGCAGCCCAGAGGTGGGTGGACCGGCGGGGCTCAGGCCAGCCTCTCCCCAGTCTCCAGGGACGGCCACACCTGGCTGAGAGCAGCCCACCTGGCTGCCTGGCCTCTAACCAAACCCTTGCCGCTGCAACGGAAGGAAGGGAAGGGCTGCCAGCTCCCTGTGCTGCACACGCTTTGCTCCCAGTCCTTCTGAGCACCAGCGGGCAAGGAGCTGGGGTCACAGGGCAGGGAGGGGGCAGAGGTGGGGCTCAGACCAGGCCTGTGTGACCCTGAAGCTCCAGCTCCATTCCAAACGGCTGAGTGGAGGTTATAAAGTGCCAAAGACAGTCCCTGCAGGGACAGGGTCCTCTGGTGCCGTGGCGGCTGAGGCCCAAGCAGAGCTAGGTGGTGCCAGGACACCCTTCACACCTCAAGCCGCAGCCGGGGCAGCCCTGCACCAGGGAGACCCGCCCACAGGGACTCGGCAGCACAGTCACCCACCCTCTACGTGGACGCGGGTCCCCAGGGCCAGGGACCAAGGGAACAGCCCGAGCATCCCTCCCACGGCCTCCCCAGACAGCCTCCCCAGGGGCCCGCCAGGTGCGCCTGCCCCTCCCTCCCACAGCACCTGCTGCCCAGCAACAGGGCCCCAGGCACAGGCAGCCTGCCCCTGCGAGGCAGCCTCGGAGCCAGGCCCAGGGCTGCTGGCTCCCGGCTCGGCCCGCACGCGCTGTCTCGGGCATCCAAATGATGGGGCCGCGTCCCCGCCAGGCCTGGCTGCGGGGGTCACAGCCCCAGCCCCGACGAGAAGCGACCCTGGAGGGGGTGTCATTGCCACAGTGCCACTCCCCAGGTGGTCTCAGTTCTGCCACAATCTGTGGCCTCAGACAGCCGCTGACCCAGCCTCAGGCCCCCCACAACCAAGCAACTAGGGGCCTGTCCCAAGGCTCAGAAGCCGCGGGCCGGCCTGCCCTGGCCTGCGGGACGGCCTGTGCTGGGCTCAGCACCCGCGCTCCCGCCTCCCGGGCCAGGCCGGCCGGGGACAAGCACTCTGGAGGCAGGAGCCACCAGAGAGAGGAGGTGACTCACCTGAGGTCACACAGCCCGATGCCTGGGCCTCCCCAAGGTGTGTCGAAACGACACTCAGCCTGGGCACAAGCCTGCCGGGGCGGCAGGTGGCACACAGGGGGGCCCTGGGCGCCTGCCTCACAGCGCTATCCAGGCGAAGCGGGGCCCCCTCCCCGCTGCAGAGCCCCCCGCACCACGCGACTCTCACCACAACGGTGATGCCGTCCTTCTCCAGCAGGGCCTTGTCATAGGTCACCTCGCACACGCGCACCACGGTGGTGGCCCCGTACTTCTTCAGGTCCTGGCGGGGGAGGGAGGGGGAGGCCGGGCTGGGCTGCTGGGCTCAGGGCAAGACCCCCGACCGGGGCGGGGCCAACTGTGCCAGCCCCCTGGGCAGAAAGCCTGGGGCACGGAAGCCACCAGGGTGGCCTTTGGGGCCCCCAGACTGGCTGGGGACAAGCATCTCTCCTGATGCTTCTGAGGCAGCTGTGCCCACCAAGCACATGTCCCCACCCCACCCAGGCTCCTGGTGACTGCAGCCCTGAGCACATTACTCGCCTCTTCTTGGGGCTCAGGACGCAGCAGGACCCCACTTTCCAGACAAACCTCCCAGGTCCCCAGGCAGGGACAGGACACCACCAGCCTGCCCATGGGCCCCGGCACGGCCCCCACTCTGAGCAGCCCTCCTGGCCCAGGGCTAGAATGGTCCAGCCAAGGGCTTGTCCAGACCCCACACTGAGGCCATCTGCCTAGGAGGGGCAGGGGACCAGGGCCAGGAGAGCCAGCACATGCCGAGCTGGTGACAGAGGGAGGCGGGCCCTGCACACCAGCAGGGAAACCCCAGGGACAAGGTCGAGGCCGTTCACAGCCAGGCCCGGGGATATTTATACACGGGGGCGGGGAGGGCAGGTGTCCCCCACTGGCCACGTGCAGGGGTTGCGCCCACCCCACCCTCCCAGCAGCTATTTCAGGGGTGGTGAGGAATCAGCTGCTGGGCCTCGCCTGTCATGGGACACGGACACAGTGAGGTCAGGACAGAGCACCTCTAAGAATTCGGGGGCGGGGGGTGCTGGGCTCGAGGTTGTGGGGTGCCCTAGATCCCTCAGTGCCTGCAGCAGAGGGTACTGCCCCCAACCCCCTGGGGTCGAAGCCCTGACCCCAGTTACATGCTGACCCTGACCCTGGTCACCCACGCAGCCCTGAGGCTGAGTGCTACACTCAGTCCCCTCCCAGGCCCTGCCACGGCCTCAAGGGTCCCAGCTGCGAGGGCACAGGCCTGGAAAGGGCCCCTGGCTCCTGTCCGGGGTCCGGGACCCCTGCTGGCAAGGTGCCCACCGCCCGCCCCATGGGGTTCTCAGGGCCCCTCCTGCCCAGGTCTCTGCGTGATGGTGACAAGCACTCACATTACAGAGAGAAGAGGGTGAGGACACCAAGGGCCCCGCGCGCAGCACGGCACTTGACCCCCACCCCCAGGTTTCCGCCAGAATCCGAGTGAAGAGACACAGGCTCTGCAGACAAACCTGTTCCCGTCTGCTGGCGCTGCGGGCAATGCCCTCCAGCCCGCGGACGCCCCAGCTCGGACCCTCGCCCAGCCCTCCACACACAGACACCGCCACGGGTGGCCTGAAGCCCCGCTCAGCCTGTGCCGACCCGAGGCCTCCTCCAGAGCCTGTGGGCTTCCTGCAGCCCAAGCGGGCCTGGCGCTGGCCATGGTGCTGGCCTCCACGCCTGCACCCCACCTGCCTGTCCCCAGGCCACCCCAGCAGCGGCTCCTCACCTGGCACCCCCCCACTCCTGCGCAGCCTCTGCGGGGGCAAAGGGCAAAGGGCGTGGGCTGCTCTTCCCACCTCTGAGCCTGCCTCTGTCCACGCAGCCCGGAGCCCACCTGCCCACACACCAGCCCCCCAAGGAGCCAACTGACCCCCCCGGCAGTCCTCCCCCC